>WAAF01004491.1:6391-55353 GCA_013400475.1 Tricholaema leucomelas
GCAGGGAGCTGGTAGGCAGGGAAGGGAATCCCTGTGGAGATCCTGGAGTGCTGCAGGGAGCTGGTAGGCAGGGAAGGGAATCCCTGTGGAGATCCTGGAGTGTGGCAGGGAGCTGGTAGGCAGGGAAGTGAATCCCTGTGGAGATCCTGGAGTGCCGCAGGGAAGTGAATCCCTGTGGAGATCCTGGAGTGCCGCAGGGAGCTGGCAGGCAGGGAAGTGAACCCTGATGTTCCCTGTGGGTGCCAGCAGGCTGAAGGGTTTGTTGCTCTCCTCGGAAGGGGCTGTGGAAGGGGCAAAGCCTGGTCTGTGGCGCCACAGCCCTGAGCTGCCGGGCAGGCGCTGGCCGGGGGCCGCGGGCAGGTTGCCCGTGGCGAGGGTTTGCTGCTGCGGGGTAGCTGATGGTCGTCACCCGCCGCACAGACCCAGCATGTCCGGGCTGCACCTGGTGAAGAGGGGCCGTGAGCACCGCAAGATGGACCTGCAGCGCGACTTCACCGTCGCCTCGCCGGCAGAGTTCGTCACCCGCTTTGGCGGCAACCGTCTCATCGAGAAGGTCTTTGCTGTGTGCCGCTGCCCCTGCCCGCCTCCTGGCTCCCTGCTTCTCGTGGTGCCACCCTTCAGCCTTGCCCGAGTCTCCCCTGCCCACCAGGCTTGGACTCCTAAGAGGCTGGGGCAGCCCAGAACTTTTCACCCCCCTGTCATGCGGTGGGAGATGGGAACCCTCCCGACACTGCCTTGCACCGTGGCTGCTCGCAGCGGCTTTGCCTGGCTGGCACAGTCCCATCCTGCATTAGCCACAGTGCCAGGCATTAGAGCTGCAGTTATGGAGCCTGCTGCCCCACCGGCACTTACAACCAGGCCGGCACAGCCGCTCCGCCTCGCTCACCGCCTCTGCCACCTCTCGGGGCCGTGCGCCCAGCCCTGGCCCTGGGCAGCAGAGCAGAGGCTTCAGCTTGAGTCCTGCCATGTGCCCATCCCACCAGGTCCTAGGGTAGGGCGTCCCTGCCCACGGCAGGGGGGGTTGGAGCTAGATGATCCCTGTGGTCGCCTCCAAGCCTGACTGACTCTCTGACTGCAGGTGCTGATCGCCAACAACGGCATCGCGGCGGTCAAGTGCATGCGCTCCATCCGCCGCTGGGCCTACGAGATGTTCCGCAACGAGCGCGCCGTCCGCTTCGTCGTCATGGTCACCCCCGAGGACCTCAAGGCTAATGCAGGTAGCTGCTGAAAGCATCCCCCTCAGGATGGTCATGGCATGGTCCGGGCTGGAAGGGACCTCTAGAGGTCATCTAGTGCTACTCCCCCTCAGTCAGCAGGGACATCCCCACCAGCCCAGGTCACCCAGGGCCCCATCAAGCCTCACCTTGAATGTCTCCAGGGAAGGGGCCTCAACCACCTCCCTGGGCAACCTGTTCCAGTGCTCCACCACCCTCATAATCAAGAGCTTGTTGCTAACATCCAGTCTAAATCTGCTCTTCTCAAGCTTGAAGCCATTGCCCTCATCCTGTCACTGCAGGCCTTTGTAAACAGCTTCTCTCCATCCTTCCTGTAGGCCTCCTTCAGGTACTGGCAGGCTGCTATTAGGTCCCCCAGAGCCTCCTCCTCTCCAGGCTGAACACCCCCAGCTCCCTCAGCCTGTCCTCATGGCAGAGCTGCTCCAAACCACTGACCATTTTCATGGCCTCCTCTGTACCCTCTCCATCAGGTCCACGTCCTTCCTATAATGAGGGCTCCAGACCTGGGGGCAGTAGTGCAGGTGAGGTCTGACCATAGTGGCAGAATCCCCTCTCTGGCTCTGCTGGCCACACTCCTTTTGATGCAGCTCAGGATATGATTTGCCTTCTAGGCTGCAAGCCCACACTATCTGCTCATGTCCAGCTTCTTGTCCACAAGCACCCCCAAGTTCCTTTCCACAGGGCTGCTCTCTAACACCTCCTCCCCCAGCCTGTACTGATAGTGAGGATTGTGTATGATTGATGTAGACCTTCTGGCTCTCTACAACTCCCTGAAAGGAGGTTAGATTGGGGTGGTGGTTGGTTTCCTCTAGTATTGAGTGACAGGACAAGAGGAAATGGCCTCAAGTTGCACCAGGAGAGGTTTAGGTTGGACATGAGGAAGAAGAGTGGTCAGGGGTTGGAACAGGCTGTTCAGGGAGGTGGTAAAGTCCCTGTGCCCAGAGGCATTCAAGAAGCCTGTGGCCGTGGCACCTGGGGATATGGTTTGATAGCCATGGTGGTGTTAGTTTGATGATTGGACCCAATGATCTCAGAGGGCTTTTCCAGTCAAAATGGTTCTGTGAGGGATGTTCTCCACCTTTTCCTTCTCCTCATGTTCCTACCTGGGACATGGGGGGCTAAGCACAGCCTGGGGTCACACATATTCCTCCTGTGCAGTTGGGTGCTGCAGGCAGGAGCAGCATTTCCCCCCCTCCTCCAGCCTTCCTGGAATGGATGATTTGAGAAGGGGTGCAAAGGGAACCACACAAATGGGGCACAGCTTGGAGGACTGGCTCCCACCACCACCACCTGCTGTCTTTCAGAGTACATCAAGATGGCAGATCACTACGTGCCCGTCCCTGGTGGGGCCAACAACAACAACTATGCCAACGTGGAGCTGATTGTGGACATTTCCAAACGGATCCCAGTCCAGGTAGCTCACCTGGAGGGGCTTCCATATCCTTGCTGAGGGAAGTGGATGGGAAAGAACTGCAAGAAGGGGGTTTGTGGAAAGGACCTCTAGAGATCATCTGGTCCAAAACTCCCCAAGAAATGGAGTGATGTCCTTCCTTGTGGAGGACCTGGGCATGATGCTGTGGATGCCAGCGTGCGAAGATAGTATCTCACGGTGCTCCTTCTCTTGTGCCCAGGCGGTGTGGGCTGGCTGGGGACATGCCTCGGAGAACCCCAAGCTGCCAGAGCTGCTGCAGAAGAGTGGGATAGCATTCCTGGGTAAGGAGCTGGGGGCAGTGGTGGGCATCAGGCTGGGCCTGTTGGAGCAGGACAAGGGGTGATGGTTTAAACTAAAAGAGGGAGGAGGCTCAAGCTAGAGAGAAGGAAGAAATGTTTGTCACTGAGGATGATGAGAGCCTGGCTCAGGTTGCCCAGAGGTGAGACATGCTACATCCCTGGAACCAGCACAGGTCAGGCAGATTTGGGCTCTGAGCAACCTGCTCGAGTTGCAGATGTCCCTGCTGAGTGCAGTGGCTTGGACTGGATGAGGTTTAAGTGCCCCTTCCCTCCCAACCCGGTCTTTGATTCTCTGTGATGCTCATGCAGATACATGAGGAACATGGGGTGAAAGAAGACCTCAAGGACTTCCCAGCCAGGGGACATCCCAGGCTAGCCCTTGGAGAAGGGTTGAACTCATTCTGGGCTGGGCAGTGGGTCTGGGGGGTTTCCCACACCCCCACTCTTCACTGAGGGGCTGGTGGTGCCAGCTCAGTGGGAACCATCTTTCTGTAGCGTCTGTGGGAGGGGGACAGGCTGAGTGGCCAGGCTGGCCCAGCTCACCCTTACTCTTGCTCTTTGAAGGTCCCCCCAGTGATGCCATGTGGGCTCTGGGGGACAAAGTGGCCTCCACCATCGTGGCTCAGACAGTTGAGATTCCCACGCTGCCGTGGAGCGGGAGTGGTAAGTGCCTCCTCCCCAGCTGGAGAGAACTTGATGATCTGACAGGGCTCTTCCAGCCTCAACAGCTCTAGGATTCTAACCCCACACGCTCTCTGCTCCCCCATTTCTCTCCATCTCCTCCAAAACAAGCACCAGGGCTGGGATTCCTGGTTTAGCTGGCCTCAGATATTTGGCACCTCATTGCAGCCAAGGGGCTTAAGAGAGGCTTTTGGAGATGATGTGCATGGAAACAAAGGGAGTGGCATGTGCCAGTTTGGGGTGCCCAGCTTGCTGGGCATAGCTAATGTGTCACCTCAGCCATGCCACCCTACTGGTGACTATATTCCTGGCCATGCCCACAGGTCTGGTTGCTCAGTGGTGTGAGGACGACCAGAAGCATCAGCAGACGATCAGCATCCCCCTTGAGACATATGCACAAGGCTGTGTGAAGGACGTGGAGGAAGGCTTAGAGGTGAAGCTGAGCCCACAGGCAGTTGGTTCTCTTTTGCCCATCGTTACTTCTCCTTGCAGCCTGCATGCTCTGACCTTTTTGGCCTCCCAGCACATGATATGTGAGGCTGCTCCAGCAGCAGTTTGTCCGTCATGGACAATCCTGCTTGGAGGCTGCATGGGGTTGGGGAAGGGTGGGCTGGAGGAGAGGGTAGGTTGGGGTCCAAAGCACTTGAGTCACGCCAATACTTGACTCACCTCAGGTAACAGGTTGGACTTGATGATCTATGAGGTCTGTTCCAACCTTGGTGATACTGTGATACTGTGATAGGTGGCCCAGAAGATTGGCTACCCACTTATGATCAAGGCAGCAGAAGGTGGTGGGGGCAAAGGCATCCGAAAAGTGGAGGCAGCAGAAGAATTTGGCACCTGCTTCCGACAGGTGAGAGGTGCCTGGAGCCCCCCCCCCTACTCCTGTCCCATCCTGGGGCACGCAGCAGGGTCCTGCTCCCATCTTGTGTGTCTCACACTTCCTGCCCAGCCTCACCATAGGACCTACCTCTATCCTGGGATGAGTTTTGGGGTTTGATGCCAGAGCACAACCTTCTGCCTCCCCACAGGTGCAGGCAGAGGCCCCCGGCTCGCCCATCTTCCTGATGAAGCTGGCACAGCACGCGCGGCACCTGGAGGTGCAGGTGCTGGCCGACGAGTACGGCACTGCCATCTCCCTCTTCGGCCGCGACTGCTCCATCCAGCGCCGCCACCAGAAGATCATCGAGGAGGCGCCCATCACTGTCGCCGCCCCCTCCGTCATCGAGGTGATGGAGCAGGTAGGTCGCCCTGCCCTTTGGTGAGTTTAGACACCCGAGGCTCCTCGGGAAGGGAAGGCCACTCTGAGCCAAGCAGCAAGCCCCAGCCCTGCTTGTCTCCTTGGATCCACGCAAAGGCACTGCTGCTGGTGGGACAGCACAGCTCTGCTGCTGTGAGGGGAAAGGCTTTGCCCACTGTGGTGGTTTCACAGAATGTCTGGAGGTCTCTTCCAACCTGGCTGATTCTATTCTATTGTTGGCATTGGAACAGGCTGCCCAGGGAGGTGGTGCAGTCCCCATCCCTAGAGATGCTCAGGAAAGGTGTGGCCATGGCACTTGGGGCCATGGTTCAGAGATCATAGTAGTGTTGGGTTGATGGTTGGACTCTGTGATCTTGTTTGGGTAAGAAAAGTCCTCCAATTCTCTGATTCCATGATTCTGTGATCACTGTTGTGGCCTCCTCTGAACTCATTCCAACAGGTCCATTTGCTTGTGCTGAGAATAGCTCAAGAGTGTTTGATTCCTTCTGCAGGAACAAAAATCCCATCAGCCACCAAGGAGTGCTGTGGAAGCTGCCTCTGAGGGGCATCAGGAATGAATCACAGAATGTCAGGGGCTGGAAGGGACCTCCAAAGCTCATCCAGTCCAAACCCCCTGCCAGAGCAGGAGCACCTAGAGCAGATCACACAGGAACTTCTCCAGACAGGTCTTGAATATCTCCAGAGAGGGAGACTCCACAACCCCCCTGGGCAACCTGTTCCAATGTTCTGTCACCCTCACACTGAAAAAATTCCTCCTTATGTTTAAATGAATCTTCCTCTGCCTCAGCTTCCATTGCCCCTTGTGCTGTCATTGGGCATCACCCAGCAGAGCCTCCTGGCACTCACCTTTACATCTTTATAACCACCGATGAGGTCACCTCTCAGTCTCCTCCCAGCAGCACAGCCCCAGCTCCCTCAGGCTCTCCTCACAAGAGAGATGTTCCATTCCCTTCAGCATCTTCGTGGGGCTGTGCTGGACTCTCTCCCTCTCCTGCAGTGTGCGGTGCGCCTGGCACAGATGGTTGGCTACGTGAGCACAGGCACCGTGGAGTACCTCTACAGCGAGGATGGGAGCTTCCACTTCCTGGAGCTGAACCCACGCCTGCAGGTGGAACACCCTTGTACAGAGATGATTGCAGATGTGAACCTGCCTGCTGCCCAGCTCCAGGTATCTCAGCCCATGTGGGTGACTCCATGAGGTGGAGGTTTTGGGTGACTCCACCGGGTGGAGGTTTTGTGATTTAGGGAGAAGTGACGAGCTGGTGCCCAGGTGGACGCTGTCCCATATGCCACCTGCCATCATAGAGCTGCCTGCTTGGCAAAGACCTTAAGATCATTGAGTCCAACCATAAGCTAACATCTCCCTGGAATGGGTTGCTCACGGAGGTTGTGGATGCTTCCTCCCTGGAGGTGTTCAAGGCCAGATTAGATGAGGCCTTGAGTAACTTGTTCTAGTGGGAGGTGTCCCTGCATGGCAGGGGGTTGGAACTGAATGGCATTTGAGGTCTTTTCCAACCTAAGCCATTCTATGATCTCCTTGTACAGCTCTCTCAGACCATGTCATAGAATCATAGAACTGTTTGGCTTGGAAAAGCCCTCTAAGGTTATCCAGCCCAACCATCAACTCAACACCACCATGGCTACTAAACCATATCCCAAAATGCCATGGCCACACATTTCTTGAGCACCTCCCCGGGCAGCCTCTTCCAATCCCTGACCACTCTTGCAGCAAAGAAATGTTTCCTCATCTCCCATCCAACCTCCCTAAGCTCCTCATCCAAACATCAAGCAGGCTACAGATGGAAGCAGGGTTGCATCCCTCCATCTTCTCTGGCTCCTCGTACTTCATTGAGACCATCTATGGAGGTCTCCCAGTGCTGACAGTCCCTTGTTCTGGCAGCTGAAGTTCTCCTTGTGTCTCTCCCACAGATTGCCATGGGCATCCCCTTGCACAGGATCAAAGACATCCGTGTGCTGTATGGGGAGAGCCCCTGGGGAGATGCCCCTATCTGCTTCCACAGCCCCACCAACACCCCCGTGCCCAGGGGCCACGTCATCGCTGCCCGCATCACCAGCGAGAACCCTGAGGAGGTGAGCAGGGGGGATGTGATGGTTTGGGAGTTACCTGCCCCCCACACTCTTGTGAAATCAGCCAGGCTGGACTCAGCCAGCTGAGAGTTAAGGAATGAAGCTTCACATTCACATCTTAGTGCAATATACAAGCAGGTACTTGCAATATAGCACAACTGCATACAGCTGTGTGCAGAGATATACAAGTTAAAGGTAATGCAGAAACACAACTGCCCTCCCAGAAACCTGAGTGCCCAGGAGGGGCTCCCAAACACCCCTCTACCTTTTCACTTATGGAAAGTGAGACCTCACAGCACGCAAAGTGTTATTAGGTAAGGCATGTTACATGTCCCCTGTGCTCAGCACTGCTCAGGCCACACCTTGAGTGCTGTGTCCAGTTCTGGGCTCCTCAATTCAAGAGAGATGTTGCGGTGCTGGAAGGTGTCCACAGGAGGGCGACAAAGCTGTGAGGGGCCTGGAGCACAGCCCTGTGAGGAGAGGCTGAGGGAGCTGGGGGTGTGCAGCCTGCAGAAGAGGAGGCTCAGGGCAGAGCTCATTGCTGTCTGCAGCTACCTGAAGGGAGGCTGTAGCCAGGTGGGGNGTATGTTTAATCAGTGCTAGGTGACAAGGGGAGGTCATCCTCCAGAGCCCTTGCACACCTTCACCTCGTTCAGGTGAGATATTTATGCTATGAAGTCGTACCTGTTCAGCACAGGGGTAGGGTTATTACAATTAGTTCTGGGAATAGATGGAGTTACTACAATCAGTTCCTGGAACTCATTTCCATCCTGTCCCACCTCTTCACTTATGTTCATTGCCACCTTTTGTGATCTTTGGGAGGAAGGCCGACCTCTTCCTCAGTCTGACCTCTCTATCTTTTCATCCACCTGGCATCAGTTGTGTGTCACACTCTTGACTGGAGTCTCCAGTGTTCTCATCTTTGAATATAGTCTTCTTCTCCATGAGAGTGTTTCAAGGCCCTCCCAAGCTTACTCCACCTCCTTTGTGCATATCTGATTGATGCTTTTGGATCAGTGCTCACACAGTTAATGATTTAACTAGGTTCCTACACTCTGTGTTCTCTATCACTTACTGTTTGCTGTGGAGGTCCCTACGTGCAAGGTGAGGTTGAAGGATCAGCAAGGGTGGGGGGTTAGAAAAGCAGACGGATTAGTTACACAGCAGCAGCCCAGGGCACCCCCTGTGACAGACACACACACACTGATCTCCTGCTCTGTCGTATCTGTGTTTTCTGTTCTTGTTTTTATACATCTCAGCAAGCCTAGGGACATCACCACTGTTTTCACAGCTTAGAATCTCATTTTTCCTCACTAAAATATTCCAATTAGCCTCAAACTAGCACAGGGGACTTGCTCTCATCTGCTGGCCCCACACATAGAATCAACCAGGTTGAAAGAGACCTCCAAGCTCATCCAGTCCAACCTAGCACCCAGCCCTGTCCAATCAACCAGACCATGGCACTAGGTGCCCCAGCCAGGCTGTGCTTGAACACCTCCAGGGACAGCAACTCCACCACCTCCCTGGGCAGCCCATTCCAACACCAATCACTGTCTCTGCCAACAACTTCCTCCTAACATCCAGCCTAGACCTCCCCTGGCACAGCTTGAGAATGTGTCCCCTTCTTCTGTTGCTGGTTGCCTGACAGAAGAGCCCAACCCCACCTGGCTACAGCCTCCCTTCAGGGAGTTGTAGAGAGCAGTGAGCTCTGCCCTGAGCCTCCTCTTCTCCAGGCTAAAGATGGGGCCAGAATTGAAGTTGGGTGAGGTTCTTCCCAGCTGGACAATGTCTCCTGGGTACTGAACCCACGGGACTGGTGAGATCCATCTGTAGATGGCGAGGAGCTTGTCCTTCCCTGCTTACACTCCATCCAGCCTGGTTTCTCCATGTCTTCTGCTCTGTCTTCACTCAGGGTTTCAAGCCCAGCTCAGGGACGGTGCAGGAGCTGAACTTCCGCAGCAGCAAGAACGTCTGGGGGTACTTCAGCGTGGCAGCTGCTGGGGGGCTGCACGAGTTTGCTGACTCCCAGTTTGGGCACTGCTTCTCATGGGGAGAGAACCGGGAGGAGGCCATCTCGTGAGTGTGGTGGCACTGGGTAGGGACTGGGTGACTTCAGGAAGGCTCAGAATTGGTGCATGAGCTGGGGAAAGTGGCTGTTGTCTGAGAGGACCAGAATGGTGCTGCTGCACTGAGCAGCTTGGTCATGCTGCAGACACTGTCTGGCCGCTGCCAAGGGTTTCAGGCTGAGCTGGAGGTGCAGCCCCAGCTCATCACTGTGGTCCTTGATGTCCTGGCTTGGATCAGCAGGAGTGTGGCCAGCAGGACCAGGGCAGAGACTGCTCCTTGGTACTTAGCACTGGTGAGGCCATAACTTGAATCCTGGGTTCAATTTTGGGCCTTTCACTCCAAGGAAGGATATTGAGGGTCTGGAACAGGTCTAGAGAAGGGCAACAAAGCTGGTGAAGGGTCTGGAGAACAGGGCTGGTGAGGAGTAGCTGAGCGAACTGGGAGTGTTCAGCCTGGAGGAGAGCTGAGGGGAGACCTTTTGGCTATCTCCAACTCCCTGAAAGGAGGTTGGAGCCAGCTGGGGGTTGGTCTCTTCTCCCAGGGAACAAGTGACAGGAGGAATTGAAAGAGGAGGTTTAGGTTAGGCATAAAGAACCATTTCTTCACTGAAAGAGTGCTTAAGCCCTGGCCCCAGATGCCCAGGGCAGTGGTAGAGTCCCCATGCCTTGAGGGGTTTCAGAGCTGCGCAGATGTGGTACTGAGGGCCACGGTTTAGTGGTGACCTGGCAGTGCTGGGCTAGTGATTGGACTTGATGATCTGAATGGTCTCTTCCAACCCAAATGGTTCTGTGGTTCCATGACATGTTGTGGTGATCTGCTGAGGATGTGCTCAGCATCATGAGCAGAGATACTCATTCAGTGACTGAGCAGCATGTCATCAGTCTGTCTTGGATAACTGAGTGTTTCATTTAGTCCACAATGACCACGTGAGGCCACCTTCTGCATCCATGAGGGTGCCCAGGGCTTGGAAACTCCTCATCCCAGTCCCAGCAGAACTCCAGTTGCCTCTGCTGGGATCCAAGTGCTGCCTCATCCACCATTAATGGGAGGGTTTTGCTCCCTGCAAGGAACATGGTGGTGGCCCTGAAGGAGCTGTCTATCCGTGGGGATTTCCGGACCACTGTGGAGTACCTGATTAAGCTGCTGGAGACGGAGAGCTTCCAGAACAACGAGATAGACACGGGGTGGTTGGACCATCTGATTGCTGAGAAAGTGCAGGTGGGAGACAATGACCACCCCAGTGCCACCATTTTCCCTTGGGTATCAGACCCAAGGCCTCTTATTTCTGTCCCCACTCCAGGCAGAGAAGCCAGACACGATGCTGGGTGTTGTCTGTGGTGCCCTGAACGTCGCGGATGCTGCCTTCAGGACCTGCATGACTGAGTTCCTGCACTCTCTGGAGAGGTGTGGGGAGGGAGCTGCTTGGCCATGCCATGGGCAGAGAGTCACAGGGGGTGGCCTTTTTTGTCTGCTTGCATCTGTGAGGGTGCTGGAGCTCTGCAGCAGGCTGCCCAGATTGGTTGTGGAGTCTCCTTCTCTGGGGAGCTTCCAAACCCATCTGGATGTTGTGATTTTGGGCAAGCTGCTGTGGGTACCCCTGCTTTTGAGCAGGGAGGTTGGACTGGACGATCCCACTATGCTGGGACTCAGGTGGAGTCTTAAAGGGCTACTTGCAGCAGTCTGTGGTGCTCCTGCAAGCCTGGAGACCTGAGGCTTCCTCTCCCTGAACCATCTTCCTTCCCCTCTTTGCTCCAAAAGCTTTGTGTGTCTGGAGGCAGTGCCCTTGGCATGGGCTGTGGCACAGCCATCTGGGCAACAGGAGGATCCACTGGGACCTTCAGCTCCTGCTTTTCTGCTGTCATTTGATCTGGAGAGGGGAAAGAGTTTCACATGATTGGGAAAACAACTTTGAAGTGACAGTGGCTGAATGCAGTTGGGTTTTGGTTTTTCACATGAAGGTCAAAGTTATTCCTTGGAGTGCGCCTGGAGCTCTCCCCCCACACCCTTATCTCCACATGCTTTGCTGCTATCTGACCTGTCTCTGGATGCATTTGCAGCCAGCACTCACGTGGGTCACTAAAAGCAGATGCCTGTCCCCTCCAGTCAGCTTTGTGTCCCTCCTCTAGTCAGCTCAGAGCCTGATGCCAGCAGCACCACTGACATCTCGCAGGCTTTGCTCCTCAGCGGTGCATGAGGCAAGCAATACTGATGGGGTCTGACTCCCTCTGGGGTCTTGACTCCCTCTCTTGTGTTTCAGGGGGCAGGTGCAGCCAGCAGACTCCTTGCTGAACATCGTTGATGTGGAGCTCATCTACGAGGGTGTGAAGTACGTTCTGCAGGTGAGGGCTGAATCTCAGGAGTCCTTCTGAAACAAACACAGAGCTCCTCAGAGGGACAGGGATGTGTGTGGCTGTCCTGGAGGAGCAAGATGCAATAAATGTGAGGTTGTCCTTCAAATATTGAGACTGTGCTTTAAAAATGCACAAGAGAAGAATGAGTTGAATCACCTCACTTTGGCTAGACAGACGTATTTATACATCCTGCTGCCCTGAGTTTCATGAAAGACCTTTTCTTCTTGCTTTTCACCCCAAAGATTTGAACTTCATGCAGAACCCTCCTTACTCACACTGAGAGCAGCAGGTGAACCAAGAGCAAAACCACCCCCAAGCTGCCTGCTGAACCATCTCTTTGGTGCAGCTTGAGGTTGCTTCCTCCTGCCCTCCCTAGCACAGCCCTGTCCCACTGCAGCCCTTGCACTGAGCGTGGGGAGATGTTATTCACCCCTCTCTTTGGTGCAGCTTGAGGTTGCCTCCTCCTGCCCTCCCTAGCATAGCCCTGTCTCACTGCAGCCCTAGCACTGAGCATGGGGAGATGTTCTTCACCCCTCTACACTGTTCCTGCCAGCCCCTAGAGAGGCTGTTGCACAGGAGCTGCACTGAGGGCTGTCCCTCCCTGTTTGTTGCCCACAGGTTGCCCGCCAGTCCCCGACGACCTACGTGGTCATCATGAACCACACACACATCGAGATAGACGTGCACCGGCTCAACGATGGCGGCCTGCTGCTCTCCTATGGGGGCAACAGCCACACCACCTACATGAAGGAGGAGATTGACAGGTACCTCCTCACTGGGGTCCCACCAGAACTCAATCTGAGGTCCCACTATACCTCCTCACCCCTTTCTGGGACCCCACCAGATTTTCTTGCTGTGATCCCATCATACCTCATTCTGGGGCCCCACCAGACCTGCTTCTGAGGTCCCACCAGACCTCCTTCTGGGATCCCACCAGATTTCCTCACTGTGATCCCACCCCACCTCATTCTGGGGTCCCACCAGACCTCCTTCTGGGATCCCACCAGATTTCCTCACTGTGATCCCACCACACCTCATTCTGGGCTCCCACCAGACCTCCTCACCAGGCATCCCACCAGAACTCCTTCTGAGGTCCTACCAGGCGTCCTCACTGGGACGCCCCCAGCCCTCCCCACTGCCCAGCAGCTGGCTGGTGAGACCCCTCCCTCTCCCTAAGATACCGGATCACCATTGGCAACAAGACGTGTGACTTCGAGAAGGAGAAGGACCCCACGGTGCTGCGCTCGCCCTCGGCGGGGAAGCTGCTGCAGTACACGGTAGAGGACGGCGGCCACGTGGCCGAGGGCAGCGTCTACGCCGAGATCGAGGTGGGTCTGCAGAAGAGCCTGGAGGAGCTCCCTGGGCGCCGTGCCGGTGGGTGGCAAAGGTGACACACCGCTGGCGTGGTGTGATGGTCTGGGCCACCTTGGTGCAGGTGATGAAGATCATCCTGACGCTGACGGTGCAGGAGGCAGGGCGGCTGCACTACATCAAGCGGGCGGGCGCGCTGCTGGAAGCTGGCTGCGTCATCGCCCGTCTCCAGCTGGATGACCCCACCAAAGTCAAGCCTGTGAGTCTGCCGGGGGCTCACCGTGCTGCTGGCTGCTTCTGTTCACTTCCAAGTGGCATTCCGTGGCACGCCGCACACACTTGCAGCAGGGGATGGAGTGGAAGAGTTGCTCTGACCTGGATCAGCATCCTGGTCTGGATCAGCAATAGTGTGGCCAGCAGGACCAGGGCAGTGGTTGTTACTCTCTACTGGGTGCTGGGGAAAGCACATCTTGAGTTCTGGGTTCAGTTTTGAGCTCCTCACTCCAAGAAGGATAATGAGGAGCTGGAGCAGGTCCAGAGAAGGGCAACAAAGATGGTGAAGGATTTGGAGAACAGCGCTGGTGAGAAGCAGCTGAGGGAACTGAGGTGGTTTAGTCTGGAGAAGAGGAGGCTGAGGGGAGATCTTGTCACTTCATCCTATGTCAGTAAGGACTGAGGCCATCCTAGCTCTCTCTCTAGGCACAGCTGTTCAAGGGAGGGCTCCCAGCTGAGCAGACCCTCCCCATCACTGGTGAGAAGCAGCACCAAGTTCTCCGCAACGTGCTGGACAACCTCACCAATGTCATGAGTGGGTATTGCCTGCCCGAGCCCTACTTCAGCACCAAGGTGGGTACCGGGGACAAAGGGGGTCCAGATGCCCTGCTCTGTGGCCTCATGGTTGCCATGATGATAGGAGCAGCGGCACTGCCGGGTGTGGGACAGCTCCAGCTTCTGCTCCCTGCAGGTGAAGGAGTGGGTGGCACAGTTGATGGAGACCCTGCGGGACCCCTCCTTACCCCTCCTGGAGCTGCAGGAGATCATGACAAGCACCTCGGGGAGAATCCCTCTGTCTGTGGAGAAGTCAATCCGGAAGGTGATGGCTCAGTATGCCAGCAACATCACCTCGGTCCTCTGCCGCTTCCCCAGCCAGCAGGTGGGAAAAGAGGTTGAATGAGGGAAGGAGATGGTTTTAGGTTGGATTTGTGCTTTTGGATTTATTTGGTGCTTTGCATCTTTTGCCTGGGAGATAAAAATAAAGCCCCATGTGAAAGAGTCTGGGTGCAGCAGAACCATCCCCAGATCCTGCACCAGACCCTGGTTGTTTAGCCTGGAGAAAAGGAGGCTGAGGACAGACCTCATTGCTCTCTACAACTCCCTGAAAGGAGGTTGGAGTGAGGTGGGGATTGGTCTCTTCTCCCAAGAAATAAGTACAGGGCAAGAGGAAATGGCCTCAAATTGTGCCAGAGGAGGTTTGGGTTGGACATGAGGAACGATCCCTTCCTCAGAAGGTGGTTGTGAATGCCTGTCCCAGGCTGCCCAGGGCTGTGGTGGAGTCCCTGTCCCCAGAAGGATTCCGGTGCTGTGTAGATGTGCTGAGGGCCGTGTTTTGGTGGTGAGCTGGCAGTGCTGGGTGAGTGGTTGGCCTGGACGATGTTAAAGGTCTTCACAACCAAAATGATTCCATGATCTGACGTCCTCTCCCTCCAGATTGCCAGCGTGCTGGACACCCACGCGGCCACGCTGCAGAGGAAGGCTGAACGGGAGGTCTTCTTCATGAACACCCAGAGCTTGGTGCAGCTGGTGCAGAGGTGAGCCCGGTGCTGTCTGTGACTCCCTTGGTGTGTGTCCCATCTCTGCCCGCTCCCTGTGTCACCGAGCTCTCTGCTCCCCAGGTACCGCAGTGGCATCCGGGGCTACATGAAGGCTGTGGTGCTGGACCTGCTGAAGCACTACCTGCAAGTGGAGACGCAGTTCCAACATGGTGAGGCCTCAGGGGCTCTCTGGAGGACTCTGCAGGATTCTTATGAGGGTCTGCAGGGCTGACCAGGCTTTGCCCCACAGCTCACTATGACAAGTGTGTCATCAGCCTGCGGGAGCAGTGCAGACCCAACATGACCCCCGTGTTGGAGAGTATCTTCTCACATGCCCAGGTGGCAAAGAAGAACTTTTTGGTGACCATGTTAATTGTGAGTACAGCCCATGCCCTGCAGCACCAGAAGTAAGGGCTGATGGCAGGGGAAGCCAAAGCAAGCTCTGCATCACTGCAGGATGTGACCTGGCTGCTGCTAGCTATCGTGGCCCTGTGCTTTGGAAGTGGATGGGCACCTGAAGAGCCACTTTCCAGGCCATCTCTTTAATGCAGGGTTTGGGGGTGGTGTTAAGTCAGAACCATAGAACTATAGAACAGGTGAGGTTGGAAGAGACCTTTTGAGGTAAAGTTCTACTGCTCATAATCCCACTACAGCTGCTAAGCCACTGCCACTAACCCCTGGCCATCAGCATCCCATCCATGTGTCTTTTAAACATCTCTAAGGATGGTTGCTTCAGCACCATCCTAATGGTCCAATGTCTGAGGACTCTTCCAACCTGAACCTCACCTGGCACAACTTGAGGCTGTTGCCTCTTGTCTGCCACTTCTTGCACATAAGAAAAGATCAACCCCTACCTGGCTCCAACCTCCCTTCAGGGAGTTGTAAAGAACAGTGAGGTCTCCCCTCAGCCTCTTGTTCTCCAGATTAAGCAATCCCAGTTCCCTCAGCTGCTCCTCACCAGCCATATTCCCCAGACCCTTCTCCCTTCTTTGGACACACTCCAGTCCCTCAATCTCCTTCTTGGAGCAAGGTCCCAAAACTGAACCCAGTAAGGTGTGACCTCACCAGCACCAATGTCCATCCCCACCTCGTTGTGTGGACTTGATCTCCTCTCTGCAGCAGTGTTGCTGCCCTTGGTTCAAAGAGTGACATTTTGCCCATCTTAGCACCTTGGCTCTTGTCCCTGTTGGCTGTGAGGAGCTGGCTGGGGCTATGGGACAAAGCCACTTCACAGCAGCAGGCCTGAGCCGAGCCGTGATGTTGGGTGCATTGCAGGACCAGCTCTGTGGCCGTGAGCCCACGCTGACGGACGAGCTGACTGCCATCCTCCAGGAGCTGACACAGCTCAGCAAGACTGAGCACTCCAAAGTGGCACTGAGAGCCCGGCAGGTCAGCAAGCACCATGCCACACCGTGCCAGCCTTGGCCCTGGCTCTTGTCCCCATGGTTCTAAGCCATCTCTCCCCTCGTAGGTGCTCATCGCTTCCCACCTGCCCTCCTACGAGCTGCGGTACAACCAGGTGGAGTCCATCTTCCTCTCTGCCATCGACATGTATGGGCATGAGTACTGCCCTGAGAACCTGAAGGTTGGCAATCCACAGAGGGGATTTGGGTTAAACTGGCAGAGGGGAGATTTAAACTGGGTGTTAGGAAGAAATTGTTTGCAGTGAGGGTGGTGAGACACTGGCACAGGTTGCCCAGGGAGGTTGTGGAGTACAGAATCACCCAATGTGATCAAAGATTGTGATTTTGTGCTCCACAAACTCCCTGAAGGTGTTCAAGACCAGGTTGAATGAGGCCTTGAGCAACCTGTTCTGGTGGGAGGTGTCCCTGCCTATGGCAGGGGCTTGGAACTGGCTGAGCTTTGAGGTCCCTTCCAACCTAAACCATTCTGTGATTCCGTTCTATGGGTGACTTTGGTGACCTGTTGGCTTTGGCTGTGAGCAGTTTAGCCTTAAAAACAACTCCCAAAGCAGTCAAAGACTCACTGCAGTGACCCTTCACCAGCTTCATTGTCCTTCTCTTGACCTGTTCCAACCTCTCAATGTCCTTCTTGGAGTGAGGGGCCCAAGACCAAACTGTGCCCTCAAGGTGTGACCTCACCAGTGCCCACTACAGGGGAACAATCCTTGCCTTGGTCCTGCTGGCCACACTTTCTGACCCAAGCCAGGATGCTGGCAGATGTCTTGGCCACTTGGGCACATGGAATCATTTTCATTTCAGCTGGAAAAGACCTTTAAGATCCATCAAGTCCAACCATTATCTAACTTCACCGAGTCTGGAGCTAAGCCATGTTTCTTGGCACCCTACCTCTGCATCTTTTCAAAGCCCCCAGTGCTGGCTCATATTTAGTCACTTACTGACCCAGCCCCTCCCAGGTCCTTTTCCGCTGGGCAGCTTTCCAGCCACTTTTCCTGCATAGCCTCCATATAAGGAACCCCTCTGGGATGTGCTTCCCCATCTTGCATTAGGGTGAGGAGGTTCCCACTACATCCTTACCCTAAATTCTACTTTCCACCCCCAGAAACTGATCCTCTCAGAAACCACCATCTTTGATGTGCTTCCTGTCTTATTCTACCACACCAAGCAGGTGGTGCGCATGGCAGCGCTGGAGGTGAGGGCGAGGGTGCCACAGGGGCATACTGAGCTCAGGGTTGGGGGATGGTGGCATGGATGACTGTGGTAGGAGCAAGGGCACGGTGGTACCTCCTGCCACCCCCTCCCAGGTGTACGTGCGGCGTGGGTACCTCGCCTATGAGCTGAACAGCCTGAAGCACCGGCAGCTCTCCGATGGCACCTGCCTGGTGGAGTTCCAGTTCATGCTGCCCTTCTCCCACCCAAACAGGTATGGGCTGAAAGCTCTCTTGGGCATGGTCCTTTGGGCAAAGCTGGTGGGTTTCTGTTGTCACTTCCATGTAAGATGTGAAGACTCTCAGAGGGAACCACGAGGAGGGCCATGAAGATGCTCAGAGGGCTGCAACAGCAGCAGCTCTGCTATGAGGACAGGATATGAGAGTTGGGGCTCTGCAGCCTGGAGAAGAGAAGGCTTTGAGGCAACCTTGGAGTGGCCTTCCGGGATCTGAAGGGGGCTACAGGAAGGCTGGGGAGGGACTATTGACTTGGAATGACAAGAGGAGGAGGAGTGGGTTTAAACTGGCAGAGGGGAGATTGAATGTGGGTGTTAGGAAGAAGTTGTATGAACTGAGGGTGGTGAGACACTGGCACAGGTTGCCCAGGGAGGTTGTGATCTTTGATCACATTGGGTGATTCTGTGCTCCACAAAATCCCTGGAGGTGTTCAGGACCAGGTTGGATGAGGCCTTGAGCGACCTGTTCTAGTGGGAACTGTCCCTGCCTATGGCAGGGGGTTCCACTGGCTGAGCTCTGAGGTCCCTTCCAACCTAAACCATTCTCTGAACCATCCACAACGTTCTTCCTTTGCCCGTTGAGCAGGATGAGCCCTCTCTGGCTCGAGCTCCTACGTGGGACCTGCATGGTCCTTGTTGGACTCAGGAGCAGTGCCTCCACCAACAGCTCATCACTGCCTTGCTCCCCTGTGCAGGATGTCTGCACCCATCAGCATCTCCAACCCTGACCTGGTCCGGCACAGCACCGAGCTCTTCATGGACAGTGGCTTTTCCCCGCCGAGCCAGCGGATGGGAGCCATGGTGGCCTTCAACAAATTCGAGGACTTCACGAGGTGAGGCTGCAAGGATGTGCCTGGACAGTCATGCATCTGCTTTTTGGGTGCTGCTGCAGATGGCAGAGAGCAAAAGCGGGTGGAAGAGTCAAAGCTGATGGCAGCTGTGCACTGCTCAGGGCAGCTCCTGGTTCCCCTGCAGCTGGAGGTCGGGGTCAAATGGTATTGTTAGCAAAGCACTTACCTGGTGGGGACATGTCATGTCTTCTGGGGGCTGGTGGAGCCAGTGGGGAGCCTATCTGGCATGAGTTAAATGTTGAGGCCAGACCTGGAATATTGGCTTCAGTTTTGGTCTGCTCACCGCAAGAAGGATGTTGAGATGCTGGAGTAGGTCCAGAGAAGGGCAGCAAGGCTGGTGAAGGGTCTGGAGAACAGGGCTGGTGAGGAGCAGCTGAGGGAACTGGAGGTGTTCAGCCAGGAGAAAAGGAGGCTGAGGGGAGACCTTCTGGCTCTCTACAACTCTCTGAAAGCAAGCTGGAGACAGGTAGGATTTGGTCTCTTCTCCCAAGGAACAAGTGATAGGACAAGAGGAAATGGCCTCAGGTTGCACGTGGGGAATTTTGGGTTGAACGTGAGGAACAATTTCTTCATGGAAAGGGTTGCCAGGGCTTGTCCCTGGCTGCCCAGAGCAGTGGTGGAGTCCCTATGCCTGGAGGGGTTTCAAATCTGTGGAGATGTGGTGCTGAGGGACGTGGTTTCATGGTGCCCTGGCAGTGCTGGAGTAATGGCTGGACTTGGTGACCTGAAAGGTCTCTTCCAACCAAAGTGATTCTGTGATCTCTGCATGTTGGCACAGTAGCGCTCAGAGCTACATTTCACAAGCTGTGGCTTTGCCCATGGCTGATGGAGCCTGTCCCATGTCCCTGAGGTGGTGCCCTGTCCCCTTGGGTAGGGATTGGGCACAATGTCCTGCCTTCTCTCCTCATCCCCACTGTTTGGGCAGGAACTTCGATGAAGTGATCTCCTGTTTCACCGAGCCACCTTCAGAGGGCACGCTCCTCAGTGAGGCACGAGCCACCGTCTATGAGGAGGAGGACACCAAGGTGGGCATGATGCCATTGCACTTCCCTCCCTGGTGGTGTTGGGGATGGCAGTGGTGCTGCTGCTCTGGGCTGACCTGGGGGCTTTCCTTGCCAGAATGTCCGTGAGGAGCCAATCCACATCCTCAACATCGCGCTCCGCTGGGCTGACCATGCAGAAGATGAGAAGCTGGTGCCCATCTTCAGAGCCTTTGCCCAGTCCAAGGTCTGTTGCTGGGGCTGGACCCCCTTTGTGCAGATCCTGCAAAATGGGGCACCCTACCCCAAGGCACTGCTTCATCTCCATGTGTTGCTCCACTAAATGCTGAACCCTTGTGGCACCCGCTTGGGTTCTGTGTGCTCCCTTGGTGGAGATGTCCAAGCTCTTGTCACTGGTGGAGCCTTCTTCTTCCATGCAGAAGAACATCCTTGTTGACTGTGGTCTCCGGAGGATCACCTTTCTCATTGCTCAGCAGGTAAGTGCAGCTTGAGCTGCCAAGAGGCAGAGTGGCTTTAGACACATCATGCTCAGAGCTCCCAGAAACATCCATCCCTTCCTTCCAGACACAGCATGGGGTGATGGCTGTGTCTGCTCTGCATCAGGAGCTGGGAGCTGCTTATGGAGGGATTCAGTGAGGGATTGATAGAATCATGGAGTCATTTGGTTGGAAAAGCTCTTGAAGATCATTGAGTCCAACCCTTAAACCCAGCACTGCAGGGCACCACTAAACCATGGCCCTCAGCACCACATCTCTGTGGCTTTGAAACCTCTCCAGGGATGGGGACTCCACCACCCTGGGAAGACTGGGACAGTCTTTGACAACCTTTTGGAGGAAGAAATCGTTCCCATGTTCCACCTAAATCTCCCCTCCTGCAACTTGAGGCCATTTCCCCTTGTTCTGTCAGTAGTTCCTTGGGAGAAGAGGCCAACCCCTACCTGACTCCTGACTCCTGTTAGGGGTTTGTAGAGAGCTGGGAGGTCTCTCACTATCTCCTTCATGCTGCTAATGTCTCCAGTCTCCACCAGTGTGGCCACTCCAGAGCTCTGAGGTGCTTTCAAAGGGCATCTGTTACTCCCACCCCTTCCCTGCTTTGGGAAGGAAGAAGCCTACCAGGTCTTCTCTTGCTCCTGGATTCAGTGAAGACCAGAGCAATCCTCTGCCTGCCCAGACCGCTCACATTGTCCTCTCTGTCCTCTTTGCTCCAGAGAGAATTCCCGAAGTTTTTCACCTTCAGAGCCAGGGATGAGGTAAGAGCCATGGCTAGAGCAGAGCCCACCAGATGTTGGCAGCCCACCCTCTGGCTCACATCTCCACGGGCCCCAGTTTGCAGAAGACCGCATCTACCGGCACCTGGAGCCAGCTCTTGCCTTCCAACTGGAGCTGAGCCGCATGTGCAACTTCGACCTGACGGCCATCCCCTGTGCCAACCACAAGATGCACCTCTACCTGGGGGCTGCCAAGGTGCAGGCGGGCACCGAGGCCACAGACTACCGCTTCTTCATCCGCGCCATCGTGCGCCACTCGGACCTCGTCACCAAGGCAAGCTGGCACCGGGTCCCCTGCGGCTGCAGGTGAATTTGGGGGTGCTTTGGGGTGCAGAGCTTGCTCTGGCTGTCCCTGAGCCCACCTGGTGATCTGCAGGAGGCTTCCTTCGAGTACCTGCAGAACGAGGGGGAAAGGCTGCTCCTGGAGGCAATGGATGAGCTGGAGGTGGCCTTCAGCAACACCACTGTCCGCACGGACTGCAACCACATCTTCCTCAACTTCGTCCCCACCGTTGTCATGGATCCCTCCAAGGTGTGTTTCTAGGGGACCTGCTTACTGCTGGCAGAGCAGTGATGATCTAAGGATGGAGGCCACATCATTCCTCATGTGCTATACTGCCATGTGAATGGGCTGGTGCCAGACATCATCCCATCCAGTGCCCACCTGCCCCTGGATGAGAGGTGAATTTGGCAGCTCCAGAGGCTTCTGCAGCTCGATTTCTCTGCCAGTCCTTCTCTGTAGTTGGTTTCATTGAATCATAGAATGGTTTTGGTAGAAAGGGTCCCTTAAAGGTCATAGAGTCGTAGAATGGTCTGAGCTGAAACAGTCCTTTAAAGGTCATAGAGTCATGGAACAGTTTGGGTTGGAAGGGACCTTAAAGATTATTGAATCATAGAATGGTTTGGGTTGGAAGTGTTCTTTTCACCATGGAGTTTGGTGAGAAGGAGCTGAGATTTCACACTTTGCAGTGGTCAGGACTTCCTGTGCAGACTTGGACAACCAGCTTGCTGGAGGGCATGGGGCTGGGCAACAAGCTCTGCCCTGGGCAGGGTGTGGTCTGAAGGAGTGGAAGTGAAGGTGTCTGTGGGGCTCCTTCTTTCCCTCTTCCCTGGATGGCAGTACCAGCCCCCAGGGATAATGAGAGGGAAAGGGCTTACCCAAAGCAAATCCATCCTGTTGGGGGTGGAGATGCAGTTGGGGTTGCTCCAGGCAGCATGTGCCACACAGCAGCGTTGTGCATCTGTGCCGTGCCATGCCCAGATTGAGGAGTCAGTGCGGTCCATGGTGATGCGCTACGGCAGCCGCCTCTGGAAGCTGCGGGTCCTGCAGGCCGAGGTGAAGATCAACATCCGCCTGACCCCCACCTCCACCGCCGTCCCCATCCGCCTCTTCCTCACCAACGAGTCTGGCTACTACCTGGACATCAGCCTCTACAAGGAAGTGAGGGACCCCAGCACCAGCAACGTGAGTAACAACCACAGCTGCTCGAGCTTGGCCGTGCTGAGGCTTTGGGCTGCTCTCCTGTCTACAGCTACCTGAAGGGGCGTTGTGCTGCTGGGCTCTTCTCACAGGGAATTGGAGACAGACCAAGGGGCAATGGCCTCAAGCTGAGGCTGGGGAGGTTTAGATTAAGATATTAGGAAAAATCTTTTTATGGAGAGAGTGGTCAGGGACTGGAATGAGCTGCTCAGGGAGGTGGTGGAGTCACCAACCCTGAGTGTGTTTAAGGGTGGTTTGGATGTGGTGCTTGGGGATATGACTTAAAGTGAACCTTGTAGAGTAGGGTTCTAGGTTGGACTTGGTGATCTTGAGGGACCTTTGCCAACCTGCATGTTTCTGTGACTCTGTGAAACCTGCAGTGCTGCTGTGTCCCCAGGCCACTAGGGCTGTCCCAGTTTCACTGCCCCTTGTGCTGCACCCGGCTGGAGAGCTTGGGATGATGCTTTGGTCTGAAATGGTGCTGAGCCCAAGGAGTTTTGCTGTGTGTAGCTGGGAGGTGAACGCCAGTGTGGTGGGGGGATTGAAGAGACCTGTGGAGATGACTTAGTTTAAAACCACTGCTGTAGCAGGATCATCCAGGGCAGGTTGCAGGTGAAGGTCAGTCTTAGGGTGTTGCTGGCACTTGCAGCATGGTGGTGGTGCATTCTGCCCCCTCAGCAGCAAAGAGTGGGGTGGAAAACCCTGTTGGTAGGCTTGAGCCACAGGCACAAGCATCTTGCTTTCTGCAACTCTCTGAAAGGAGGTTGCAGCGAGGTGGGGTTGCTCTCTTCTACCTAGTGTCAGGTGATAGAACAAGAGGAAATGGCCTGAAATTGTGCCAGGGAAGGGTTAGGTTGGAGATGAGGAAACGTTTCTTTGCTGCAAGAGTGGTCAGGAATTGGAACAGGCTGCTCAGGGAGGTGCTGGAGTCAGTCCCCAGTCCTGGAGGTGTTCAAGAAGTGTGTGGCCATGGCACTTGGGAACAGGGTTTGATGGCCATGGTGGTGTTGGGTTGATGGTTGGACTGGATGATGCTAGAGGGCTTCTCCAATTGAGATGATTCTGTAATTCTCTAATCTTGGCCTGACAAAGCTCAGCAGCGTTCCAGCCCTGTGGAGCTCTTGCACTTCAGTGTGGACTTGCCAAGGGAAAGCAGCCAACTCTCTGCCCTTCTCTCCAGATCATGTTTCAGTCCTACGGTGACAAACAGGGGCCGCAGCACGGGATGCTCATCAACACCCCCTACGTCACCAAGGACCTGCTCCAGGCCAAGCGGTTCCAGGCGCAGTCCTTGGGCACCACCTACGTGTATGACTTCCCAGAGATGTTCAGGCAGGTGAGGCTGGCTGAGCACAAAGAGGCTCCAGATGAGTGCCTTTGCTGTTCTTCTCCACTCTGTCTTGGCATTCCCATTTTGGGGAAAGACTTCTCTTCTCCAGGCTGGCAAAGCAGGTCTGGAACCAGCCACAGCAATGATGCAAGGACTGGAACCTCTCTGCTGTGAGGCCAGGCTGAGAGGGTTGGGGTTGTTTGGCCTGGAGAAGAGAAAGCTCCAGGGAGAGCTTCTGGTGACATTTCAGTACTTAGGAGAAAGCTAGGGACAGGCTTTTTGAGCAGGCCCTGTTGTGACAGGACGAAGGGTGATGGTTTGAAACTGAAAGAGGGAGATTGGGACTGAAGAGAAGGAAGAAATGTTTGACACTGAGGGTGGTGAGAGCCCTGCCCAGAGATGGGAGATGCTCAATCCCTGGAACCATTGCAGGTCAGGTTGTCTGGGGCTCTGAGCAACCTGCTGTAGTTGCAGATGTCCCTGCTGACTGCAGGAGGATTGGAATAGATGACTTTTAAAGGTCTCTTCCAATCCAAACCACTCAATGACTCAAAGACAAAGAGCCCAACCCCAACATTTGTGGTTATATGAAGCATTTCCAAACCAGTCCTAGCTCTGTAGTTGCACTCATGAATGAGGATGAGGAAGCTACATGCAAGGAGATCTGCAGCAGGCTGAGGGCTCTGACACAAAGTTCTGCTTACCCCAAGTCTCAGCTTGTCTTAGGAGTGTGTGTCTGTGCTTGCTGATAATCCCGGAGCTCCTCAGCCCCGTGCCTTCAGCTTCTCCTGTGCCTGGTGTCTCTCTGCAGGCTCTCTTCAAGCTGTGGGGCTCCTCAGAACTGTACCCCAAGGACATCCTGACCTACACTGAGCTGGTGCTGGACTCGCAGGGCAACATGGTGCAGATGAACAGAGTCCCTGGAGGGAATGAGGTAGCAAGGGGTAGCTTGGGAACAGAGTGAGAGAGTGAGGCAGGAGGACACTGTGCTGTGGTGGGTGGGAATGGCTGGTGGCTTCTCTGATCTGCTGTGCTGAAAGCCCAGGAGGTGCTCCTCAAGCAAAGGGTCTTGCCTGTCCACTTGAGCTCTGAGCCCATCTCTCTGCAGAGGCTTGCCCTGTGACCTTGTGTCTTTTGGAGCAGGTGGGGATGGTTGCTTTCAAAATGAAGCTGAAGACCCCTGAGTACCCAAAAGGCAGGGACATTGTGCTCATCTGCAATGACATCACTCACAAGATAGGGTCCTTTGGACCAGAGGAGGACCTGGTCTTCCTGCGGGCCTCAGAGCTGGCACGGGCTGATGGCATCCCCCGCATCTACATCTCTGCCAACAGCGGTGCCCGCATCGGCTTTGCTGACGAGATCAAGAGCATGTTCCACGTGGCCTGGGTGGACCCTGAGGACCCTTACAAGGTGTGTGGCCACCTCCCCTTCTGCCATCGCACCAAACAGCAGAGGACTTACTTGGGGAAGGAAGGAGCAAAGGACATAAAACCGTGGGATCAGTGCTGGGGAATGAACCCACACCTGCAGCCAGTGGCCACCCACCATGGCGTTTGGGGTAGATTTGGAGGAGGATCATGTCCTACATGAGTGTGTGCACAGGAGACTCCAAAACACTTCCTCCACTTTTACTTCCAGGGGTTCAACTACCTGTACCTGACTCCCCAGGACTACACAAGGATCAGCGCCATGAACTCGGTGCATTGTGAGCATGTGGAGGAAGGAGGCGAGTCCAGGTGAGCCTCTTTGTCCCATGGCATGCACAGAGCTGCCCCAAGCCCTGCCCTACATCCCCACCAGGATGCAGCTCCCACAGAGCTGCCCCAAGCTCTGCCCTATGTCTCCACCAGGATGCAGCTCCCATGTCCTGGCTCAGCATCCTGCCAGATATGTCACATGAGGAAGTGCTTCCCCTTATCCCACCCATGCTACTCTGGCTCTGCTTTCCCCACAGGTATGTCCTCCTGGACATCATTGGGAAGGACAATGGATTTGGAGTGGAAAACCTGAGAGCTGCTGGTACCATTGCTGGGGAATCTTCTCGTGCCTATGATGAAATAGTGACCATCAGCATGGTACAGCCATGGAACCTTCTTCTGCCCCAGTCCTTGCCCTTCTCCTACCTGCCTTTAAGGTCACTTTGAGAGCAATGACTTGGTGCAACCCAAGCATGCAGACCCCAGCAGAGCATCATCATCCTGGTAGCTGTTGGGACTCCAGCCCCTTCTCCCTGGTAACCCCCTGGGTCCTTGTGTGTGTGCCCAGGTGACCTGCCGTGCCATCGGGATTGGCGCGTACCTGGTGAGGCTGGGCCAGCGTGTCATCCAGGTGGAGAACTCCCACATCATCCTCACCGGGGTCACAGCCCTCAATAAGGTACCCTGCTCTGGCTGCTGGCCCCCAAAGGTGGTGTCCTCCTGCTGCTGTGAGTGTGGGCTCCTTCCCTGTCCCTTGGGAAGAGGTGGCAGTTCCCTGAGTGTCACCTTGTGGGACTTATCTGAAGAAGGTGCAGGGAATCACAGATTCACAGGATGCCAGGGGCTGGAAGGGACCTCCAAAGCACATCCAGTCCAACCCCCCTGCCACAGCAGGATCACCTAGAGCAGATAACACAGCAACACATCCAGACAGGTCCTGAATATCTCCAGAGAGAGAGAGTCTCCACAACACCCTGGGGCAGCCTGTTCCATTCCCTATGTCATCTTTGGGGCTCTGGGCTGGACTCTCTCAAGCAGTTCTCTGTCTCTCCTGTACTGGGAGCCCAGAATTGGACACAGGAAGCTGAAACCACATTTATTTCAGTGAGAGCTGAGAGGATGGCACCACACAGCTATCTGGTACTGCTTTAGGGGCTGGCTCATGGTGCTAAGGAGGGATGGCAAAGCTGCCATGGAGACTGACTTTGACCCCAGGGGCAGAATCCATCTTTGGGCACTGGTTTGGCATGGTTTGGAACCTGTTCAGGTAAACTCCTGGTCCTGTAGGACCCTTTAGGTGTTGGGAGCAGAGTCCTTTCCTCTTAAACCTCACCCTGGTAGGCAGAGGTGTAAGTTCGGTCTCAAACCAGAGGGAATGTTGCCCCTTCAGGGATTTGGCTTCTCAAACGGAGCAAGGAGGAGTAACTCCTGTGTGAGCGGAGCCCCACCTGTGTTCCTCTCACTACTTCTGGGCAGGTGCTGGGTCGGGAGGTGTACACCTCCAACAACCAGCTGGGAGGGGTCCAGATCATGCACAACAACGGTGTGTCCCACGTCACCGTCCCCGATGACTTTGAGGGGGTCTACACCATCCTGCAGTGGCTCTCATACATCCCCAAGGTAGGAGGGTGCTGCAGTGGTGGCGTGGGATGTTCCTCCATCCACAGCAGGCTGCTGACCTGCCCCTGTGGGCTTTTCCCTTGCAGGATAACTGCAGCCCAGTGCCCATCATCCC
The DNA here is from genome assembly GCA_013400475.1 of Tricholaema leucomelas. Taxonomy (NCBI): domain Eukaryota; kingdom Metazoa; phylum Chordata; class Aves; order Piciformes; family Lybiidae; genus Tricholaema lacrymosa; species Tricholaema leucomelas. Next base: position 33,157 of record WAAF01004491.1, read on the forward strand.
CATAAGTGACCCCATCGAAAGAGACATTGGCTTTGTCCCTTCCAAAGTCCCCTACGACCCTAGGTGGATGCTGGCAGGGAGACCACATCCAAGTAAGTGAAGGCAACCCAAGACCTCTTCAGCAGTGCTCCCAGATGTATCTGGTGGCTACATATCCTCCACCTACGGTGCAGAAGGTGCTTTTTGCTGCAGCTTGGTGTGCAAGGAACTCTTCAGTCCTCACCGTTGTGCTGCTCCACTTTTCCCTCTGCTCTGCAGCTCTCAAGGGCACCTGGCAGAGTGGCTTCTTCGACCAGGGCAGCTTCCTGGAGATCATGAAGCCCTGGGCTCAGACAGTTGTGGTTGGCAGAGCAAGGTACTGCTGGGAGCAGGGGAGGGAAGTGCAGGGTGAAGAGCAACGTGGGGAAGTTGGACACACTGGTTTGAACTGGCAGAGGGAAGGAGTTCTTTCCAGTGAGGGTGGTGAGACACTGGCACAGATTGCCCAGGGAGTTTGTGGGTGATTCTGTGCTCCACAATCTCCCTGGAAGTGTTCAAGGCCAGGTTGGATGAGGTCCCCCTCTAGTGGGAGCGGAGTTGGAACTGGCTGATCTTTGAGGTCCCTTCCAATCTAAGCCATCCTATGATTCTATGACTTCTTCTGCCTCTGTGGTGGGGCTGGAGTGCAGTTTGGAGGGGTTCCCATGCTGAGCCCACCCTGCCTGACTGCAGGCTGGGAGGTCTCCCAGTGGGTGTCATCGCTGTTGAGACCCGCACCGTGGAGGTGACGATACCTGCGGATCCTGCCAACCCCGAGTCGGAGGCGAAGGTGAGCGAGGAGATCTCCGTGTGGCCAAGCAGCAGATGGCAGGAGCCTGGAGGTGGGGGAGCAGTAAAAGCTGTGTCTGATCCCTTGGTGGGTCTTGCTTTTCCTTACTGGTCAAACCCAGGGTGCTTGGTGCTGCTGCTTCCAAGTTCAGCCCACCACCTGCCAACAGCCTGCCAGTGTGATATGCCAAGGAAGCAGCAGCACTGGTCCCAGCAGTTGTCCTTGCTGTCTTTTGCAGGTTCTCCAGCAAGCTGGGCAGGTCTGGTTCCCAGATTCAGCTTTTAAGACATCCCAGGCCATTCGTGACTTCAACCGCGAGCACCTCCCGCTGATGATCTTTGCCAACTGGCGAGGCTTCTCCAGCGGCATGAAAGGTACCTGCCTGGGAGGTGTCCAGATCCTGTGCTGGGACATCCTGCCAGATCTTCTGACATCCCATGGGGTCCTAGCATGACCCAGCCCGACAGGGTCCTGCCTGCACAGCTCTGGGATGTGAGGTTGGGCTGGGCAGGTGGTAGGACATCGCCAGGATCCAGGTGCCAGTAGTTGGGCTGGGGAGATGATGGGATATTACCAGGGTCCAGGTGGCAGGGGTTAGGCTGGGGAGGTGATGTAGCATCACCAGGACCCAGGTCCCAGTGGCTGAGCTGGGAAGGTGATGGAGCATCACAAGGATCCAGGTCCAGGTAGCTGAGCTGGTGAGGTGACGAAGCACCACCAGGACCTAGGTGCCAGGGATTAGGCTGGGGAGGTGATGGAGCATCAGCAGGACCCAGGTGCCAGAGCTTGGTGGCTTTCTTTTGGGATGGTTTTGAGGTGCTTGTTTGATTTGTCCAATGGAGAAAGGTGTTTTGGGGCTGCTAGGACAAGGCAAGAGATGTTGTTGTGGCCCACAGCAGCTGGAGCAGCTGGTCATTGGCTCCCTTTGGCTTTCAGACATGTATGACCAAATGCTGAAGTTTGGAGCCTTCATTGTCAATAGCCTGAGGGACTTCAAGCAGCCTGTCCTGGTCTACATCACACCACACGTGGAGCTGCAGGGAGGATGCTGGGTGGTCATCGACTCCACCATCAACCCCCTGCACGTGGAGCTGTATGCAGACAAGGAGAGCAGGTCAGCATCCCACATATGGCTGCATCTTCCACAGCCAACGTGCATGGGGGCTGCAGAGTCATGGTGCTGCTGGCTGAGACCTCTGCTCACCTGAGGTGTGGATCAAAGCCATCAGGTAGATATTCCAGGGCTCTTACAGGGTGGTAGGTATCTCCTTGGGGATATCCTCTTGTGTCTAGGGAAGGCTGTGGCATGAAAAACATGATTCTGAGGGTCAGGAGACCTTTTCTCTAATCTGAATTCATATTGGAGCAAGCTGGGAAGGAATAGGAGGATGGAGAAGAATTCTAGACTGGAAACGACCATTCAGGTTTCTTCTCTCCCTCACTCTTAGCAGAGAGAGTCTCCTGGATGTCTCGTCCAAGGATTTATTCTCCTGAGCAGGCCTGTCCCTGCTTCACTAAACTTTCATTCCAGGGGAGGCATTTTGGAACCTGGAGGAACAGTGGAAATCAAGTTCAGGAAGAAAGATCTGGTGAAGACCATGAGAAGGATCGACAGAGTCTGCGCCAAGCTCATTGAGCAGCTGGGTAAGGGAAGAGTGCTTGGGCTTGTGGGCATGGGTTGGGGGTAAGTTGAAACATGAGGCTTGAACATTGTGGTGGCAGCCATCAGGATCTGTGTGGCTTTTCTGGTGGTGGAGCCTCTCAGGAGCATGTGGTGCTACTTCAACATATCTTCATCTCCTGGGGGCTCCACAAATGGTGCTGGAATTTTCTCCCATGCCTTGAGATGAGGAATGGCGATGGCCACGTTGAGTCAGTAGCTAATGAGATGGCACAAAGCCAACACAGAGCTGCACAGAGGTTGCCTTTTAATGCACTGGGAATCCATTCGCCCTGTGATCAGTTCCTAGTGGGGCTGGGCTGTGTTGGGAGGTCCTTGTCCCTGTGCCCCTCCACCCTGCTAAAATGTGGTCCTGCAAAGTCCTTGCAAATGTCAGCTCTCTTCTGGCAGACACAATGAAGCCCCTTCATGGCCATGGCCTTCTGTGACTGGGCTCTGGGCAGGGTATAAATGTGTCAAAGCAAAGGTACAACTACCTGAAGGGAGGTTGTAGCCAGGTGGAGCTTGGTCTCTTCTCCCAGGCAACCAGCAACAGAACAAGGGGACACAGTCTCAAGTTGTGCTGGGGGAAGTATAGACTGGATGTTAGGAGGAAGTTCTTCACAGAGAGAGTGATTGGCACTGGAATGGGCTGCCCAGGGAGGTGGTGGAGTCACCATCCCTGGCAGTGTTCAAGAAAAGTGCCTGGATGAGGCACTTAGTGCCGTGGTCTGGTTGACTGGATAGGGCTGGGTGCTAGGTTAGACTGGATGAGCTTGGAGGTCTCTTCCTACTTGCTTGATTCTATGATTCTATGACACAGAATCACCACTGGAAAAGACCTCTAACATCATCCAGTCCAACCACTGACTCAGCACTGCCAGGTCACCACTAAGCCATGGCCTTCAGTGCCACCCCTCCAGCAACAGAGAACCCACCACTGCTCTGGGCAGCCTGGGCCAGGCCTTAACAATCCCTTTAGGGAAGAAATTGTTCCTTATGTCCAACCTGAACCCCCCCTGGTGCAACTTGAGGCCATTTCTTCTTGCCCTATCATGGACACAATACTGGGAGCCGTTTCCTGGTGGTAGTGGCTGATGATGGAGCGCAAAGCCCACGGTGGTCTGTGGACCCCATCACACGGGCAGTGGTTGGGCTGCTCATCACCACATGTCCCACAGGGAACCCTGAGCTGCCTGTGGAGCAGCACAAAGAGCTGGAGAAGCAGCTGAAGGCCCGTGAGGACCTCCTTCTGCCCATGTACTACCAGGTGGCTGTGCGCTTCGCCGACCTGCACGACACCCCGGGCCGCATGCAGGAGAAAGGAGTCATCATGGTGAGCCAGGATGTGGCTGGGAAGGGGCTTGCTGCAGGGGGGTTCTGCAGTGCTGCTCTGAAGGTGTGGGTCAAGCCATGTAAGGGTGAGGAGCAATGGGTTTAAACTGGCAGAGGGGAGATTGAAACTGGATGTTAGGAAGAAGTTGTTTGCAGTGAGGGTGGTGAAACACTGGCAGAGGTTGCCCAGGGAGGTCGTGGAGCACAGAATCACCCAATGTGATCTTCTGGAGGTGCTCAAGGCCATGTTGGATGAGATCTTGAGTGACCTGTTCTAGTGGGAGGTGTCCCTGCCTATGGCAGGGCGTTGGAACTGGCTGAGCTTTGAGGTCCCTTCCAACCTAAACCATTCTATGATTCTAAGTCCTCTTCTGGAAGCCTGGGTTGCAGCTCAGCAGGCTGTTCCTGCTCTGGGTTCTGCTCTCTGCTCCAGCCCAGCAGAGCTGCCTTTAAACCCAGCAGCATGAGCCACGAGCAAGCAGTCCCCACTCATCAGCTCCTGGTGAAGCTTTGGGCTGTGTCCCACTCTCTGCAGGACATCCTGGAGTGGAGGAATGCTCGCTCCTTCCTCTACTGGAGGTTGAGACGGCTGCTGCTGGAAGAGATGGTGAAGGCAGAAGTCCTGAAGGCCAACAGCGAGCTGAGCCACATCCACATCCAGTCCATGCTGCGGCGCTGGTTCATGGAGACAGAGGGTGCTGAGAAGGTATCCCCAGCCCTGGCTTCCTGAGGCATCTCATGGCCACAGGTGTATTGAGGGCTGTCACTGTCCCATCACTCACTGGTTCCACTGGTGCTTCCCTGAGGGTTTGAAGGTATAGTAGCGGTAGCCCTTCCGCAGCCTGTGCCAGGGCGGGTGGCTGAGCAACCCTTAGGCTGGGGCTATCTCTTCAATTTGAGCGACCTCAGCTGGGTGCTGGTGCTCAGTGCCAGCAAGGTGGCACCCAAATACACATTTTCTACCATCAGATGGGGCTTCCTAGGGCAGAAGTGAGCCTTGAGGTCCTTGCTTTTGAGCTGCTCTCTTGGCAGTCCTGTGCTGGCTGAGCTGGGGAGTGAGGACACACAAAGCAAATGTGGTTTCCCTTAACTTCTGGCATTTCAAACACTCCATGAAGGTCTCCTGAGTTTTGAGTTCCAGGCAGAACCTTTCATCTGGTGGCTGAGGGCAATCCCATCACTTGGTTTGGTCATGGGAGGAAAAAAACTGAGGCCACAGCAGAAAAAGGGGACCTGCAGGACCCTCTGCCCATGGTGCTGCTCTCTGCAGGGCTACCTCTGGGACAACAACCAGGTGGTGGTGGAGTGGCTGGAGAAGCACATGCAAGAGGATGAAGGCTCCCAGTCAGCCATCCGGGAGAACATCAAGTACCTGAAGCGGGACTATGTGCTCAAGCACATACGGAGGTGAGTACCCACAGGAGCTGGGACCCATGGGGGCACACTGCCAACTGGTCTGGGGACAGTGGGTGGCAGGGATGAAGCAGTTCTTCCTTCAGCCTCCAAGGTTGCTGCCCTCTCCTGTCTGCCTTGCAGCTTGATCCAAGCCAATCCCGAGGTGGCCGTGGACTGCATCCTGCAGGTGGCTCAGCACATCAGCGGTGCACAGAAGGCCCAGGTGGCCCATCTCCTGTCAACAGTGGGGGATGATGACCCGTCTTGAGCTGGTGGCATGCAGGGCTAGGAGGGACACCAGGATGTGCTGCTGCTCAGGGGCCAGACCCCACCTCCTCACCAGGTTTCCCAGCCTTGGACTCTTACTCGTGTGCCTAAGTGAAGTATGCCAGCCTTGGAAGCCAGAAAGGTGGGCTTGTTGTCCATCCAGAATTCCCTCTGGTGCTGAAGGTGTTCACCAGAAGATAAACTTGTCCCTGGCCAAGTCTAGAGCCTGGACCTGATGCAGAAGTTGGTTTTAAAACACATCTTTGACTGTGTTTGGGTTGCAAGCCCTGGCCTTAGTCCTTAACACAAGCACCAGCACCAGACAGGTCTCATGAAGCTGGAAGTACAAACTGACCTGCCCAGGTACCACATGGGAGCAGGACAAAGGAGGAGGAGGAGGTCTCCATGTGGCCATGTTGAGGCTGACCAGGCACCAGCACAAGGAAATCTGAGCCCTGTTTAGCAGCAGCCTCAAACTGATGTTTTGTAATAAACCCAAAAACTGAGGAGCAATTTGTCTCATCCTTCCTCTTGCTGGGCAGCAGTCAGTAGCAGTAGCCCAGAAAAGGCATCAGCAAGCCGTGCTGGGAGCTGTTGCAGTGGATCCACCACGGTTTGACTGACCTAGCTGTACCTCTTGCTCATCTCATGCCCTTCCTGGCTCCTGTCACAGCTCTTCTGGGTGTTTTCAGCCTGTGGCTCCTGTGAAGGACAGAGAGGAGGGAGAACACAGCTCCAGGAGCTCTTGCTCCGGTGACCTGCTTCCTTTGCTGAAGAACAGGAGCCAGGGTGAGCTCTCCATCTGCTTGGACCTACACTTTGTTTCTTGGATGGACATTAATCATCTTGGTTTGTGGAGGGGAAATCTGAGCAGATGACTTCCAGTGCTGCTGGCTGGGTCACTTCCCCATGGATGGTTTAGCTTTGGCTCCCAAAGGAGAGGACAGCATGGAGAGGGAAGGTGGGCACCTGGTTCATGTACAGTTCTGGTATCAAGGTGGTGAGAAGGTGTTGGACATCTTGGTCATGTCTGGCCTTGAGTGTCCTACCAGTGTCTGCAGGGAGGTCTCCCTGTCCTGGGGCTAGGGTGGGAAGGGCCTGCTGGATGCTTGCTGGTGTGAGAGGTGTCACTGTGTGGTGCTGATGCTCACCCCACGGGAGCCAACCCACTGCCAATAAAGTCAGTGTGGTTCTCATGAGAGCTTCCTGGCCTCTCCTCCTGGGTCCTTGTACAAATGTGGTGGATCTGAGCAGGGCTTGGTGCCTCTGCTGCTGTGAAGCCCTCTCCTTGCATGCGGAGACTGCTTCAGGGCAGCTCCTGTCAACTGCTGCCCCTAAAGCAGAGCTTTGCCATGCACTGAGCTACAGGAATAGGTTGAGTGGAGGTAGAGGTCCTACAGTAAATACCTGTGAACTCCTACTGGAGGGGGTCGAGGCAAGGACAATTCCTCAGCTTGGACATAGACTATGCCCAATGAAGCCCGAGGAAAGCTGCTCAGCTAGGGCCCTTGCTGCCATTTGGGTGCTACAAAGGCTTTGTGCATGGCTGAGATGCTCTTGTGGTGGTGGTGACATGTCTAAGATTCAAGAGAAGAGCTTGCTCCTCAGCATGCTTGGACCCTGCAAGTGGAGTCAAAGATCACAGAATCCCAGCACGATGGGGTTGGAAAGGACCTCTGCAGATCATCCAGTCCAAACCTGCTCAAGCAGGGGCCCATAGCAGCTTGCCCAGGATCAGTGTCCAGGTAGGTTTGGAAGCTTTCCAGAGAAGGAGACTTCACAACCCCTTTGGGCAGCCTGCTTCAGGGCTCCAGCACCCTCACACCAAACAAGTTTCTCCTCCTGTTCAGATGGAACCTCCTGGGTTACGGTTCTTGTCCTGTCACTAGACACCACTGACACTTGGCTGTCCCCATCCTCTTGCCCCCCACCCTTTAGCATTGCCCAGGTCCCCTCCAGGGCTGCTCTTCTGCAGGCTCAGCAGCCCCAGGGCTCTCAGCCTTTCCTCCTCCCAGAGCTGCTTCAGGCCCCTCAGCACCTTTGTAGCCTCTGCTGCACTCTCTACCTGTTCCCTGTCTCTCTGGAACTGGGGAGCCCAGAACTGGACCCCAGTACTTCAGCTGAGACCTTCTTAGGGCAGAGGGAGAGGAGAACCTCCCTTAAACTGCTGGCCACACTCTTCTGAATACCCTTCAGGAGACCATTTGCCCTCTCTCCATTTGTCACCAGCCACAAGCTGCACAAACCCCTTTCCTCACTGGGACTGGATCTCCAGTGACAGATGCCTTGGGGTTAGAGTTCACTGCCTAGCTGCCCCAGGGAGGTGGTTGAGGCCCCATCCTTGAAGTGTTTAAGGCCAGGCTCGATAAGGCTCTGGGCAGCCTCATCTAGGGTAGAGTGTCCCTGGGCATGGCAGGAGGGTTGGAACTAGATGATTCCTGTGGTCCCTTCCAACCCTGACTGATCCTATGATTCTATCCTATGATTCTGCAGCTTGCCAGGGGCAGCAGAGGAGGCAGACCACAGCAGTACATCCAAGAGGAGCCAGGCTTAGTGCTAAGAAATATTTATTGTAAAAAATGAAGGCATCCAAGATGATGCCAGTGACAGCACCTGAGCATCAGTCACAGCTCTGCTGGCACAATAAATTATGAGGTGGAGCACCATGCTCCTCGGGAAAGAGCTTCCTGTGGACATACAAAGGGGGGAAGACACAGGCAGGGACACTTTCTAGCCCCACATCTTCACAACAGGGATTTTTTATCCACTAAGGTGGCTCTGGCACCCTTCTGGGCTTGGAGGGCATAGACCTGTAGGGGAGAGGGGAGCCTGTGAGCACCTGGAGTAGGAAGTGACAGAGTGGGAGATGTGGTTAATGTACAGGAGGAGGTAAAACGTCAGATACAAATATTCTTGCTTCATGGGCACGGAGCTGTAAACTAAGACTAAATTCCACTTGAGAGTTTGCTGTTTAGATCGTGAGGGGTCCGCTCCCTGCGTGGATCGTGAGGGGGCAGCGCCCGGCCTGGATCGTGAGGGGGCAGCGCCCGGCCTGGATCGTGAGGGGTCCGCTCCCTGCCTGGATCGTGAGGGGGCCGCGCCCTGCGTGGATCGTGAGGGGTCCGCTCCCTGCCTGGATCGTGAGAGGGCCGGCGTGGATCGTGAGGGGGCAGCTCCCTGCCTGGATCGTGAGAGGGCCGCGCCCGGCCTGGATCGTGAGAGGGCCGCGCCCGGCCTGGATCGTGAGGGGGCAGCGCCCGGCCTGGATCGTGAGGGGGCAGCTCCCTGCGTGGATCGTGAGGGGGCAGCTCCCTGCGTGGATCGTGAGGGGGCCGCGCCCTGCGTGGATCGTGAGGGGGCCGCTCCCTGCCTGGATCGTGAGGGGGCCGCTCCCTGCGTGGATCGTGAGGGGGCCGCTCCCTGCCATTGTGAGGGGACCGCTCCCTGCCCGGATCGTGAAGGGGCCGCTCTCGGCCTGGATGATGAGGGGGCAGCTCCCGGCCTGGATCGTGAGGGGGCCGGCCCCTAGATCTGCAGCTATTTTATCATCGTCAAGTACAAAGCAGGGCTTGGAAATGTCAAAAGCCACCTTCGAGTCATCTTGACTTGGTTCGTTAAGCAAGAAACCCTATCATGAGTCATTCTGGAACAGTCACAATGTTTGTTTTGTGACTTGTGTTAACCACCCCCCTCTCCCAGGAGTTTCACAGTGTCAAAAGTGCTTAGTTGAAGGAAATGTAGTGCCAGGATGGTGATGCAAGTGGTGGCCTGGTGGCTGGTGAATAATTTAGTGGGTGTAAAGCAGGCTCACTACAGCACCTGGAGCTCAGGTTACAGAACTGTTCTTCATAACAATAAATATAAATAAATTTACAAACAGTATCACTACCTCTAGCACACAGACAGACAGAAGCACCAGACACAGGACTAGAAACACCTCTAAGCTTCTTAAAAATCCTAAACAATAAAAAAAAGATAGGCAGAATCCCTAAAATCTTCTAGCCAGTGATCAGTTCAGTCTGTGGAACTGCTTCCCCCCAGGGGGTCAGGTCTGCTCTGGGTTGGAGTTTTCAGTGTGTTGGGGGTTTTTTCCCCCTCTTCTTTTCTCACCTCGTAACAATAAATTAACAAGAGTTACATCAGGGAAGTGTTAGTGGTGCAAGTCTCTCCAGAAACCACTTTCAGTGGCAATAGTTTTTTGGCAATTGAAGAAAGGTAGACACAGAAGGTTTTCATGATCAACCATTTGGGGCTCCAGCTTGGTGCTGAGCAGCTTGTTGGGTTGTGTTGGCTTCTGTGTAGGTAGTCACCAAGCAGCATCCCCACCAAAGTCCAGATCACAGTGTTGAATATTTACCTAAACTTGATTATTTGTAGCTCAGTTAAGCTCTAGTGGAAGTTCTGCTGAGTGAAGCTCCTCAGACCTCACCAGCCCTGCACACAAAGCATCCATGCTCCTTCCTCAGTCTTGCCACAGGTAAAAGTGGTTCTTCTCACCACAGCTTGATTTCTTTTTGGTATCAGTATGCTGTGTCCCAGTCAACAGCCACCAGGCCGCAGGCGTCTGCAGGAGGAGCTCTTCTCTTGCTTTCAGGCTGGACTGTAAGTTGGGAGAAGCTGGCCCTTGAGGCAGAGGTCCAGGGGAGGGTGCAGAGCTCAGAGCAAAGCGATGGGTTTGTTGCCTTGGTTCAGGTACTGAGCTGCTGCCACGTTGTCCAGTGTTGTGTAGGTGGTATACAGGCCTGTGACCTGCAAGTCTGAGAAGGAGTGGTCGCTGCCACTGGAGACAGGAGTGAGGCCAGGGGTGCCCAGGTCACAGTCTGAGAGGTGCAGTGGGGAGTTGCTGAAGGCACCCAGAGTATCGAGGCTGAAGCTGTCATCTTTCATTTCCTCCCATATGTTACCTGTAAAAGATTCAATTCTGAATTGAAGAAGGTCCAGCCCACCCAGGCATGGTGTGCAGGGCTCAGGCCAGCAGTTTACTCCCTGCTTAGGACCAGGGCTGCTTGAGGATGGAACCATCTGTAGTGCAAAAGAGAGTGTTTGTTCCCACCAAATTCCCTGTTCCAGCACCTGTTAAGTCCTTTCTGGGCAGCACAGGATCACGGAATGGTTTGGGTTGGCAGAGGCCTTAAAGATCATCCAGTTCCAACCTGGCATTGGACACCTCTAAGAAGGTTGTGGAGCACAGAATCACCAAATGTGATCTTTGATTCTGTGCTCCACAACCTCCCTGGGCATCTATCTACTATGTGCTAACCAGAAACCACATTGGGCATCACCATGAGCCAGGGAAGTTCTCCTTTTACAGAAGGACAACCCAAGGCATGAATAGATTTGTGGTTTCCCATGGGTGGACAGTTGTGATGTCCTGGAATTCAGCTGCTTGGACATCTCTGCCTACATCTATTGCAGTGCCTGCACTTGAATCCTGATGGTGATTTGCTGCCCCATCTAGCATAGCAAGGAAGGGCAGGGAATCATAGAATGGTTTANGCCATCTAGCATAGCAGGGCAGAAAGGCACCAAGGAAGGGCAGGGAATCATAGAATGGTTTAGGTTGCAAGGGACCTCAAAGCTCAGCCAGTTCCAACCCCCTGCCACAGGCAGTGACACCTTCCACTAGAGCAGGTCGCTCAGGGTTTCATCCAGACTGGCCTTGAACAGCTCTAGGGAGGGTGTGGAGCACAGAATGTGATCAAAAATCACATTCTGTGATTCTATGCTCCACAACCTCCCTCGGCAACCTGTGCCAGTGTCTCACCACCCTCACTGCAAACAACTTCTTCCTAACATCCAGTTTCAATCTCCCCTCTGCCAGTTTAAACCCATTCCTTCTCATCCTGTCATTGCAAGACCTTGTCAATAGTCCCTCCCTATCCCTCCTGTAGGCCCCCTTCAGATACTGGGAGGCCAGTCCAAGGTTTCCTCAAATCCTAGAATGGTTTTGGTTGGAAGAGACCTTTAGGATCATCAAGGCCAACCATTATGGCAGAGGGCAGCACTCAAGACAAGTGATTCTGCCTGTTCCATCCCACCCCAGGACGTTCTGCTGAGGACCCTGGTTACATACTCAGTGACTACACAACCCCATCAGCCATGGCCTCCCCTTCCCCAGCTTCCTTCTCCTGTACCTTGCAATGCAAAATCCATAATGCTTGGGTCAAGGGCATCCACCTCTGTGTTCATGTCTGCTGTCACGTTGAGGAACTCTGGAGGTGCACGTCCCAGGGGGTGGTGGGGCAGAGGGCTGTGGCTCATGTCAGGCAGGGTATGGAGAGGAGGGGTTTGTGCAGGTGCAGGTGAGTCCGGGGCGAGGCGAGCCTGAGTCTGGATCTGGTGGTGGAGGGGGAGGGACTGCAGCGAGAGTGTCATGATGGGCTGAGGCTGCAGCTGTGACATGGAGATGCGGCCCTGGGCTGCTGCCAGGTGGTTCAGGGGGGGCACCTCGGGCTCTGCCTGTTTGCTGGGCCGCCTGCAGCTCTCAGGTCTGTCAGTGATCAGCTTGTCCAGCTCCTCTGCACCAGCCAGACCCGTTCCCAAGGAAGAAAAGAGAGAGTTTGACTCCTTTATTCAAGTAGGGCCCAGCCAAGGCATGGCACAAGTGAGGACAGCCACAGGCTCTCGCCATAAGACTGAGCAGTGGCTGTCAACATACGAGGTGCAGACAAGAGGAAGAGAAGTGCCACCTGCTTCCCTACCCTCAGCCCTTACCCTCCTCACCTTCCCTCATAACCCCTGACTGAGATAAAGAAATGATCACAAAGATACATGGAATTGTTTAGGTTGGAAGAGACCTTTCAAATCCTCCAGTCTCACCCTTGACCCAGTACTGCCAGGGCACCACTAAACCATGGCCCTCAGCACCACATCTCCATGGCTTTCAAATCTCTCCAGGGATGAGGAGAGGTTTGAAAGCTCTGGACAGTCTGGGCCAGACCTTGATAACCCTTTTGAGGAAAGAATTGTTCCTCATGTCCAACCTAAACTTCCCATGGGGCAACTTGAGGCTGTTTGCTCTTATCCTGTTGCTTGCTCCTTGGGAGAAGAGACCAACCCCACCTAGCTCCAGTCTCCTTTCAGGGAGTTGTAGAGAGCAATGAGGTCTCCCCTCAGCCTTCTCTTCTGCAGGCTAAACAAGCCCAGTTCAGCTGCTCCTCACAAGACCTGTGCTCCAGATCCTGCAGCAGCTTCATTAGTTTTACATGAGACTCACAGAGCAACTCAGCCACCACTGATGGCAGCTGGCCCACAGCTGCAGAACTAAGCATCCTCAGCAGGTCTCCTGCTCCCAGGGATGCTCCTGAAGTCTGCTTGTTCCTCAAATAACATTTGTATGAGAGGCTCCTGACAATTTCAATGGCCCATCTGTTTTTAGGCAATACTCCAACTGTGGCCTCACTGGGGCAGAGTAGAGGGGGAGGAAAACCTCCCTCAACCTACTGGCCACACTCTTCCTCATGCCCACCAAGAGACCATTTGCCTTCTTGGCCATGAGGGCACATTGCTGGCCCACGAGGAACTTGTCCCTCAGCACTCCCAGGTCTTTCTCTGCAGATCTGCTTTCACAGAATCATAGAATGGTTTGGGTTGGAAGAGACCTCAAAGCTCATCCTGTTCCAAACCCCTGCCATAGGCAGGGACACCTCCCACTAGAACAGGTTGCTCAAGGCCTCATCCAGTCTGGTCTTGAACACCTCCCTGGGCAATCTGTGCCAGTGTCTCACCACCTTCATTGCAAAGAACTTCCTAACACCAGTTTAAATCTCCACTCTTCCAGTTTAAACCTTCTCATCCTGTCATTACAAGACCTTGTCACTAGTCCCTCCTCAGCCCTCCTGTAGCCCCCTTCAGATACTGGAAGGCCACTTTAAGGTCTCCTTGAAGCCTTCTCTTCTCCAGGCTGCAGAGTCCCAACTCTCATAGCCTGTCCTCATAGCAGAGCTGCTGCAGTCCTCTGAGCGTCTTCATGACCTCCTCTGGACTCACTCCAACATTTCCATGTCCCTCTTGTGTTGGGGGCTCCAGAGCTGCACATAATCACCAAGAGGTCACCCCCACACCTGTACTGGTGCAAGGATTTCTTCCTCCCCAGGGGCAGGACCCTACTAATCTATTAAGGCTGATGCCATCCTGGCCAAAACACCCTTTCCACCCTTGCTTTCACACACACACACAGAGCCCAAAACCTAATATAAGCCCTACCTGGGTTAGCCATGCTCCTGTGAATGGCAGCCAAGTCCTTCCTCTTCCACTTCTGCATCTCCTCCTCCATTTTCTCAATCTTGGCAGGGTTGAGAGCCCAGAGGCAGCCTTTCCGTGAGGTGCCGCTCATCTTGTTCTCCACCTTCTCAAAACACTTGTTCAGAGAGAGGTTGTGGCGCACTGAGTTCTTCCAGCCATCAGGGGCTGTCTGAAAAGTGAAGAAGATAAAACAAGAGTGAAATAAGCCACGAGGGGAAAAAAAAGACATTTGTGATGTTCTTCTTGCAGCTTTTAGGTGGTGGGGAGTACCTTGAAGTAAGGGAAGTGCTCCTTCATGAAGCTGTAGATCTCACTGACTGGGAGACTGCCTGTTTTGCTGTTCTTCAGAGCCATGGCAATCAAACAGCTACAGGGCAGAGAAGGATGGGAAAGAACAACACATAGCATGGATATGGCCACCAGGACTTCTTCTGGCCTAGCCATCTTGGGCCCATCTCTAAAGATACAACCAAGTGCTCAAAAGTGACCCTGGGATTCTCCAGATTTTACTCCTCTGTGCTATTTATTATTCAGCCTTTATGCTGATGTTTAGGAAGTGGTCTGCAGAGCCACGAAGGTGATGAAGGGAATGGAACATCTCTCTTATGAGAAGAGCCTGTAGGAGCTGGGGCTGTGCTGCTTGGAGAAGAGGAGACTGAGAGGTGAGCTCAGCAATGGTTATCAATATGTGCAGGGTGAGTGCCAGGAGGCTGGAGCCAGGCTCTGCTGGGTGATGCCCAATGACAGCACAAGGGTCAATGGTGGAAGCTGAGGCAGAGGAAGATTCATTTAAACATAAGGAGGAATTTTTTCAGTGTGAGGGTGACAGAACATTGGAACAGGTTGCCCAGGGGGGTTGTGGAGTCTCCCTCTCTGGAGATATTCAAGACCTGTCTGGAGAAGTTCCTGTGTGATCTGCTCTAGGTGCTCCTGCTCTGGCAGGGGGTTTGGACTGGATGAGCTTTGGAGGTCCCTTCCAGCCCCTGACATTCTGTGATTCATTCCTGATGCCCCTCAGAGGCAGCTTCCACAGCACTCCTTGGTGGCTGATGGGATTTTTGTTCCTGCAGAAGGAATCAAACACTCTTGAGCTATTCTCAGCACAAGCAAATGGACCTGTTGGAATGAGTTCAGAGGAGGCCACAACAATGATCACAGAATCATGGAATCAGAGAATTGTTTGGGTAAGAAAAGTCCTCCAAGATCACAGAGTCCAACCATCAACCCAACACTACTATGACCTCTGAACCGTGGCCCCAAGTGCCATGGCCACACCTTTCCTGAGCATCTCTAGGGATGGGGACTGCACCACCTCCCTGGGCAGCCTGTTCCAATGCCAACAATAGAATAGAATCAGCCAGGTTGGAAGAGACCTCCAGGCTCATCCAGCCCAACCTAGCACCCAGTCCTGGCCAATCACACAGACCATGGCACTAAGAGCCCCAGCCAGGCTTTGCTTCAACACCTCCAGGGATGGTGACTCCACCACCTCCCTGGGCAGCCCATTCCAATGCTAATCACTCTCTCTGACAACAACTTCCTCCTAACATCCAGCCTAGACTTCCCCTGGCACAACTTGAGGCTGTGTCCCCTTGTTCTGTTGCTGCTTGCCTGGCAGAAGAGCCCAACCCCACCTGGCTACAGCCTCCCTTCAGGTAGTTGTAGCCAGCAATGAGGTCTGCCCTGAGCCTTCTCTTCTGCAGGCTGCACACCCCCAGCTCCCTCAGCCTCTCCTCACATGGCTGTGCTCCAGGCCTCTCACCAGCTTCATTGCCCCAGGCTGAGACAGTTGGAGTTGTTCAGCCTGGAGAAAAGAAGGCTTCAGGGAGACCTTCTGGTTCCCAGCTCCCTCAGCTTAAAGGAGCTGAGCAGAAAGCTGGGGACAGACTTTTGAGCAGTGCCTGTTGTGACAAGACAAGGGGTGATGGTTTAAACTAAAAGAGAAAGATTGAGACTGGAGAGAAGGAACACATTTTTTTCTTCTGGGGCTGGTGAGGCACTGGCCCAAGTTGCCCAGGAAGGTGGTGGTTGATGCTCCATTCCTGGAACCATCCCAGGTCAGGTAGTTTGGGTCTCAGAGCAATCTGCTCTAGTTGTGGATGTCTCTGATGACTGCAAGGGAGTTGGGATAGATAAAGTTTAAAGGTCTCTTTCCACCCAAAACATTCTCTGGCTTTATGTTAGAGTCACCCAATGCAGGCTATAGGCCACACACTGTTCCCCTCTCTGCTCACCTGTAGGAATAGATGGGTTTGGGGTAGTGCTTTGGATGCAGCTCTTGGGCAGAGTGAGGAGCCAGGCGCGGCTGGGAATAGTGAGGCTGAGTCCCATAGGATGGGTTGTAGATTGCTGCTGGGTTACACTGTGTGCAGAGGGGAAAGAAGGAGAGGTCAGGTGTAAAATGTTCACAGGTATATGGATTTGGGGGCATTTTGTTGTTTCTTTTAAAAGGATTCTAGGGATGATCATAGCAGGGACTGCAAGACAAGGTCCTAGGGATGATCATGGCAGGGACTGCAGGACAGGGTTGTAGGGATGATCAGAGCAGGGACTGCAGGACAGGGCTCTAGGGATTATGGCAGGGACTGCAGGACAGGGTTCTAGGGATTATAGCAGGGACTGCAGGACAGGGTTCTAGGGATGATCATGGCAGGGACTGCAGGACAGGGTTGTAGGGATGATCATAGCAGGGACTGCAGGACAGGGTTGTAGGGATTATAGCAGGGGGGGCTGGAGGACAGGGTTGTAGTGATGATGGCAGGGACTGCAGGACAGGGTTGTAGGGATGATCATAGCAGGGACTGCAGGACAGGGTTGTAGGGATGATCATAGCAGGGACTGCAGGACAGGGTTCTAGGGATTATAGCAGGGACTGCAGGACAGGGTTCTAGGGATGATCATGGCAGGGACTGCAGGACAGGGTTGTAGAGATGATCATGGCAGGGACTGCAGGACAGGGTTGTAGGGATGATCAGAGCAGGGACTGCAGGACAGGGTTGTAGGGATGATTATGGCGGGGACTGCAGGACAGGGTTCTAGGGATGATCACGGCAGGGAGTTTAGGACAAAGCAAATCAAAGTACCTGTGGTGAGTTCTGTGCTAGGGCAAACACTTGCTGTGAGTGAGGAGGAGGAAAGAGTTGTTGCTGTGTTTGCAAACCAGGAGATGGCTGCCCACCTACAGCATACTGGCTCATCTGCTGAGATAAAGGCAACAGACTTGTCAGGCCTGAAATCACCAACACCTTTTGCTAAGAGGTGTTGCAATAGGCCACCAAGTCTCCTGCTCTTACATTTGATCCATGTGTTGAAAGAGAATTGAGTCCCAGGATTCCCTGTGGCAGGCTGGCCTGGACATGAATCATTGCTCCAGGTGCTCCTGTTGAGTGCATGTTGGTTGCCACAGGACCTGTGTTGGAGAAAGCAAAGGCAGTGAAAGTTCACACTTCAGAAAACACCAGAGCTGACTTCTCAGACGCTGCAGCCGAACACAGCTGCAGTTGTTCTGCAGTGGATGAGCCAGCAGTGCACTCAAGTGGCCAAGAAGGCCAACAGCAGCCTGGCTGGATCAGCAATAGTGTGGCCAGCAGGACCAGCGCAGGGATTGGCCTCCTCAGCGCTGGTGAGGCCATACCTCAAATCCTGGATTAAATTTTGGGCTGCTTACTCCAAGAAGGACATTGAGGGGCTGAAGCATGTCCAGAGAAGGGCAAAAAAGCTGGGGAAGGGTCTGGAGAACAGGCCTGGTGAGGAGCAGCTAAGGGAACTGGGGATGTTCAGCCTGGAGAAAAAGAGATGGAGGGGAGACCTTATTGCTCTCTACAACTACCTGAGAAGAGGTTGGAACCAGGTGGGGTTGGTCTCTGTTCCCTCGTATCAGGTGATAGAAAGGGAGGAAATGGCCTGAAATTGTGCTAGGAGAGAGTTAGGGAAGATTAGGAAAAAAATATTTGCTTCAGGAGTGGTCAGGGATTGGCACAGGCTGCCTAGGGAGGTGCTGGAGTCACCATGCCTGGAGGTGTTCAAGAAACCTTTGGCCAGGCACTTTGAGACATGGTTTAGTGGCCATGGTGGTGTTGGGTTGACGGTTGGAACTCATGATCTTAGAGGTCTTTTCCAACCCAAACAACTCTGTGATACTATGATTCTATCACACCTCTCTGTGGCTTTCCATCCCTAAAGAACCCAAGAGCACTTCACAAATTGCAAAGATGGCATCAGCTCCTTCTACAACTCACTATGCAGGGAAGGAAAGCTGGCAGCTGTTTAGCAGGACACAGTGAGGCTACACACAGAGTGTCTTACAAAAGGACCAAACCCACTTATTCAGCACTGTCTGTGCTGCAGAAGGATCCCTGCTGTAAAGCAGCAAGGTGCCACCTGAGCTCTCTCAGCAGGATGCTTCAGGGAACCAATGTGTTTACCTAAAGGATGTGCACAAAGGCCAGAAAGGTGCTCAGTGGACAGATGCTGTAAGCCTGTGTGAGGCAAACAGCTCTGGGGTAAACAAGATCCTCTTCATTTCATCAGTGTTGAAACAAATAAGAAACACTAATTACCTAAGTTCAAAGCTGTTGGAAACCTCTAAACTCCAAGCCTTGGTCCAAGTTCATGCAAACAAGGCACCAACACTTAGTGCCTTGGCAATTAGGAAGAAGTTCTGCACTGTGAGGATGGTGAGACACTGGAATAGGTTGCCCAGAGTTGTGGAAGCTTCAAGCCTGGAAGTGTATGAAGCCAGGCTGAACAGGGCCTTGAGCAACCTGGTGTAGTAGGAGGTGTCCCAGCCCATGACTGAGGGGGTGGAACTGAATGATTTAGTCGGTGCTCAGGAACATGGCTCAGTCGTAGTGGCTTAGCAGTAGTGGTGGGGTTGTAAGCTGTAGGCTGGACTTGGTCATCTCAAAGGTGTCCTCCAACCTCAAGAGCTCAGTAGTTCTATCTTTAAGGTCTCTTCCAACCCAAACTATTCTATAATTCTGTCATTCTCTGAACTACACTGAGCAAAAAAGCCAAATGGGCCCTAGAGTCTATGCTGACACTGCTGGGGGCCTCTGCCTCTTGAAACAAAGGAAATGGATCAGCAGCAGCCTTATCAGCAGGTCTGCTGATAACACCAAACTAAGTGGAGTGGCTGCCACACCAAAAGCCTGTGCTGTCCTACAGAGAGATGTGGACAGGCTGGAGAACTAGGCAGGAAGAAATTGGATGAAATTCAACAAGGGCAAGTGTAGAGTCTTGCACCTGAGAAAGGACAACCCCAGGGATCAGGGTAGGTTGGGGACCGACCTGTTGGAAGGCAGTGAAGGGGAAAAGGATCTGGGGGTCCTAGTGGATGGGAGGTTGACCATGAGCCAGAAATATGCTCTGGTGGCCAGGAGGGGCAGTGCCACTCTGGGGTGCATTAGAAGGGCTGTGGTTAGTAGGTCAAGAGAGGGTCTCCTGCCTCTCTACTCTGCCCTGGTGAGGCTGCATTGGAGTATTGTGTCTGGGTTCTGGGCCCCTCAGTTCTAGAGGGACATAGAACTGCTTGAAAGAGTCCAGCACAGAGCCACAAAGATGATGAAGGGAACGGAACATCTGTGTTATGAGAAGAGCCTGAGGGAGCTGTGGCTGTGCTGCTTGGAAAGGAGGAGACTGAGAGGTGACCTCAGCAATGGTTATCAATATGTGCAGGGTGAGTGCCAGGAGGCTGGAGCCAGGCTCTGCTGGGTGATGCTCAATGACAGCACAAGGGGCAGTGGTGGAAGCTGAGGCAGAGGAAGGTTCATGGAAACAGGAAGAGGAATTTTTTTCAGTGTGAGGGTGACAGAATCCTGGAACAGGCTGCCCAGGGGGGTTGTGGAGTCTCCCTCTCTGGAGATAGTCAAAACCTGTCTGGATGTGTTCCTGTGTGATCTGCTCTAGGTGATTGTGCTCTGGCAGGGTGGGTTGGACTGGATGAGCTTTGGAGGTCCTTTCCAGCCCCTGCTGTTTCTGTGATCAGAAGACAACAGGCTCTAGATCTTCTGAAAGGAAGCAAAATGTGATGCAAAGAGAATCTGCTCATAGGAGAGCTGCTCGCCTGGGTGGGGTGTGTCAGCTACAGAGCATAACTGAAGATCTTCACAGTTTACCTGTCTGCTGTAGCATGGTACTCTGGGTACCAAGGCTAAAATCCATTCTTCCACTGGCCATCTGTTGTAACCGAGGGACATCGACAGATGTCAGCCACGACAAGGACTGTAAGTCACTGGGGAGGTCATCTTCACTCAGCTGGGAGGGGTCAGAAGCTAAGAGCCTGCAAAGTAGCACAAGAGGTTATCAGGAAGCAGAGATGCTACTACATTGGCCCTGGTAAGGGGAGAGGGGACTGGGATGCCAAAGCTCACGTTAGTCAGTGGGGAAAATACATCAGGCTGGGATTTTGTCTGCAGAATTCAGATGGGAGCTTTGGTTTCACAGCTAGCTCCTTCAACTGTGTGTCCCTTCACATGATTTGAAACACCTTGGTTAAGAAAACATTTTGTGCAGCATTTATAGGGGATGGAGATGTAAGAAGCCAGCAGTAAACTGCCTACAAACAAACCCAGAGCTGGCTCTTTGTTCTCACCTTTGTCAGATGTTTGCACTTGTCTTGCCCCAGTGCAGGAGGAACCTGCAGGACTTAGGTTGGACATTGGAAGAAACTTTCTCTCTGAAAGGGTTCTTTAAGACTGGAACAGGCTTCTCAGGGAGGTGGTTGAATCCCCATCCCTGGAGCAATTCCAGTGAGGCAGAGATGTGCTGCTGAGGGGCCTGGTTCAGCACCAGCCTTGGTAGAGTTAGAGAATGATTGGACTGGATGATCTTAAGGAGTTTTTCCAACAAAAAAGACCTTGTGATTCCTCACCAAGCAAAAGCCAAACATACAAACCAAAAGGAGATCAAACAAAACCTGAGACAAGGAAGCAGAGATGTCACAAGAGATCAGTTTGTGACTTCAACCCAGATATTTGAAGTGATGGCATCAAAGCTCAGCACATTGGGCTGTTGCATCACCTTTGGGTGCTGTGCCAACTGAAATTCTGCAGACCCTCACTGGTGTGCTCAGTCCTTTGAGCAGATGACTGAGCTCTCACTTCATGCTTGTCTGCCTTCCTGTTTCAAAGACACAGAGATGTAGTGCTGAGGGGAATGGTTTAGCCCCAGCCTTGGTAGAGTTATGTAATGGTTGGACTGGATGATCTTAGAGGGCTTCCCTAACCAAAGCCATTCTGTGATTCCATGTCAGACAGCACTGCAGAAGTCCTGGCTGTCCTGAGGAGGAAAGCAGTAATTAGATCACCTCAGGAAGTTATCATTAGATACCCAGGGTAAATCCAAAGGGATCCAGATCCAGGGAAATATCTTTCCCTTCCAGAAGAAGATAGTTTAGTTGGCTGTAGTTGAGTTTGCTTTCAAAACAAAGGCTCTAAGGAGCATTCTCAGAGATGTGTTAAAGGCAGGTGTGTGGCACTGACTCGTGCTTATTGCCAAATGAGGATGCAGAAACCCCTTAAGCCAATCTGATCCCTTGCTGAAGCATCTTTTATGTTTAACAGGATTCTAAATCAGCTGCACAGAATAAGGTAGAACTCTAATGCCTGGCTGCTTTCAGCTCCTCTCTTCATGACTTTCAGAAACACTTATCAAAGGTCCCTAAATGGTTATCTGAGACCTCTTTAATGCAAAAGGCAGTTTATTGTTGGTGAAAAGGTTTGGAAAATGAGGAGAGGGGAAGGGAAGGGAAGGGAAGGGAAGGGAAGGGAAGGGAAGGGAAGGGAAGGGAAGGGAAGGGNGGAAGGGAGAGGAGGGGAAGGGTGGACAAGGGGGAGGGCAGGAGATGGGAGGGCAAGGGAGGGGAGGACAGGAGAGGGCAAGGGAGGGGAGAGGATAGAGCAATAGAGGGGAGAGGGCAAGGGAGAGCAGGGGAGGGGAGAGGGCAGTGGAGGGGAGGGGGAGAAGAGAGGGCAAGGGAGCAGGTGGGAGATGGCAAGGGAGAGGAGAGGGCAAAGGAAAAAACCCACTACACCTGACCAAGGAGCCAAACCCTCAAAACCTAGCAAAAAAGCCCCAACCCACAAGGAAAACCATCTTCAAGTCCCTGTGCCAGCCAACCCCCTGGTTCCTTCCCCTACTGTAGTTATAGGCAATAATTAGCATCGCCATGGTTACCTAAGCTCTTCAGTTATTTCGTGAAGCCTGCGACTTACAAGCCTTTATCAGCTGACAGCTCTGGCGGGCTGGAGATTGGCTGGATTGGAAGTAAACAGCAGCATTAAATGATTTGAAAACTGGGCAGGCTCATGTCAGTTTGCAACAGTTGGGTCCATTCAGGGGAAGCCGAGAACCCATTGTGTGCCTAACGCCCGCTGGCACGTGGCCCCCATTGTTTTTTTCGGATTCTTACTTAATTGTTTTTCTTCCCCCTCCTCCTTGCCCCCTTCCTCCTCCTCCTCTCTCTCTCTCTCTCTCTCTCTTCCCCCCC
>WAAF01004491.1:61705-97097 GCA_013400475.1 Tricholaema leucomelas
CAGCCTGGAGAAGAGAAGGCTTCGAGGAGACCTTAGAGTGGCTTTCCAGTATCTGAAGGGAGCCTACAGGAAGGCTGGGGAGGGACTATTGACAAGGTCTGGTAATGTCAGGACGAGGGGGAATGGGTTTAAGCTGGAAGAGGGGAGATTTAGACTGGATGTTAGGAGGAAGTTCTTTACAGTGAGGGTGGTAAGACACTGGAACAGGTTGCCCAGGGAGGTTGTGGATGCTTCCTCCCTGGAGGTGTTTAAGGCCAGGCTGGATGAGGCCTTGAGCAGCCTGCTCTAGTGGGAGGTGTCCCTGCCTATGGCAGGGGGTTGGAGCTGGATGATCCTTGGGGTCCCTTCCAACCTAAACCATTCTGTGATTCTGTGATTCTATGATCATTCACTGGAGGCAAACAAGCCTGGGAAGCCTGTGTGGTATTGCCTGGGTACAAACTAGCCCTTCCCAGCTCTGCCTGTAACTACAGGACAGTTTTGAGGAGCAAGGGCCACAATTTTTTTATTAATAGTGATTAGCACATTTCAGTTGAGCTAATCCACTTAAATCAATCCATCCACAGTGGCCTGATTTGGCTGATTCCTAGGAGGTTTTTCACTTTTTTCTTTTTGGTCAAAGAATGTGATGAAATTCCTCCCCTACAATTCTCATTCCCTGTCAGGCACACGTGGTGTCATGGGAATGCACACTTCAGGCAGAATTCTGCTCTCCTAAGTTATACATTTGTACAGAAATGTCCTTCCTGTGACTTCCCAGCCTCCATCCAGCTCTGTTTGTGCAGAAATGTCCTTCCTGCAACTTCCCAGCCTCCATCCAGCTCTGTTTGTGCAGAAATGTCCTCCCTGCAACCTCCCAGCCTCCATCCAGCTCTGTGCAGAAATGTCCTTCCTGCAACTTCCCAGCCTCCATCCAGCTGTGTTTGTGCAGAAATGTCCTTCCTGCAACCTGCCAGCCTCCATCCAGCCATTTCCAATGGTGACAGTTAGGAGTCATGAGCTGTAGCTTGCTCTCCAGAAAGCAAAAGTTGAAAGCAGATAAGAAACCATCACTTAGGAGAGCTCCAATGCTGTGGTTGTCATAAAGAGAGAGATTTTCCACCCCTGTCTCACCCTGAATATGTAAATACAGGAGTTGTGTCTTTGTGTGTCTCTGCTTCCTAAGATGATTTTACACCAAACCATGCCAGCATAAAGTCATTATCAAGGCTGAACTTTAATCTTAAAGTGATTACTACAGCTAAATTTTAATCCATTTACTAGGTCAATTAATATAAACCACATTTTTCACAATCAGAATGGGGTGAAGAAGGATTTAGTTTACTAATATCTTGAATAGGTAATGATTAAGTGACAACTTTGGATCAAAAAGGCACCTATTTAAAGCTTAATTCCTTTTTAAACATCTAGAAAATGCATTTCAAGGCCTTCAAAATACTACCTAAGGCTTCTATCAACTGGAAATACTCATATAAAAGAATAGGAACTTGGTCCTTAGACAAAATAATGAGCTGCAAAACATGGAGTTCATTGATCTTGTTGATCTAGGGCTAGCTTTACATCTTAAGCAGTGCTAGTTCTTCAAGTGGCATTGAACATCTTGGTTCTTTCTTTCCAACTAGAGCTGCCACATTGTTACTTAGAGTGTTGATTTGATTCCTTCAAGTTTGGATTTTTCACAGATGCCAAATAAGCCATAGAAAGTTACTCTTTGCCTCCCTCTGAATGTCCTGAGTTTGTTGTCATGAATTATTATATTTAATAGATCACACATAATTGCAT
Source organism: Tricholaema leucomelas (assembly GCA_013400475.1). Lineage (NCBI taxonomy): Eukaryota > Metazoa > Chordata > Aves > Piciformes > Lybiidae > Tricholaema lacrymosa > Tricholaema leucomelas. Next base: position 63,488 of record WAAF01004491.1, read on the forward strand.
CTAGTTTGGGAACAGGATAGTCCCTGAGAGAAACAAGCAAGCTGCTGCATCTGAAAGCCAAGAACACTGAGTTAGGATCATATTGAACCTTCCTTGGGAGAGAACTTTCACTTCTGCAAGTGCTTTTGCAGTCCCAGCCTGGCTTGGCATCTCCCTCCCTGGGCTTTCTCCTGCTCATGCCCTGCGTGTGAAATCTTACTCTGCACTTGTGTACATGACAGTAAATCTCTTGCACTGGTTTTGTGTGTTAAATCAAATCATCCTGTAAAAGGCTAGATTGCAGAGGTCAATTTTCATCCTGCAAAAGGATAGATTGCAGAGGCCAATTTAAACCATTACTTGAAGACCATAGTGCTCATGAGCTGAAAAACCTTTTCCTCTCAAAGACCAGCTCCAAGCCTACTGAAGACCACGACTGAGCAGCCTTTGAGTTGCCTCCTGTAACTGATAATACCTTACATGCACACTAATGCACAGCAAACTCAGAGCCTGCTTTGATTGCAACAATGACATATTTACACTTAATTCTTCACTGTCAAGAACAAGAATGAAGTGTTAAGGGTTAAAAAAAATCCCACTCTGATCCAGTTCTCTGCTTTTGAAATGTACAACGGTCTCATGAGAAATATTTGCTTCTACTAGACTTAGGAATGTAGTGAAAGTAGAGGAATATGTTGAAGAGTAAGAGGCATCTGCTCACATCAAGTATGGCTTTGCATCGGTATCCAGGCAGTGACAGCACCATGAAAACACAGGCACTGGAGAAGAAGTGATGGCTCCTAATCATTCCTGGACACCTTGATGTTTTAGAGCCCACAGCTGCATTGATGGAAGAGATACTTCTGCCTAAAAATCATTTCACCACAGTGCAAACAATGCTGGACCTTTCAGAGCAGCCTAATCCTATGACTCTATTTGCTAAGTCAAATTTACTACGGATGCTTTCAATCCACAGAATTCCAAGGAAAAAAAACAAAAGAGAGAGAGAGAGAAAGGAAAAAAACCCATAAATATTCCAACTGTCAGCATAAGCTGGATGAAAACTCATGGGTATTAGAGAGAGAAAGAAAGAGAGAGAAAGAAAGAGAGAGAAAGAGAAGGAATAATTCCCATAAATATTCCAACTGTCAGCATAAGCTGGATGAAAACTCCTGGGTATTAGAGAGAGGGAAAGAGAGAGAGAAGGAGAGAGAGAAGGAGAGAGAGAAGGAGAGAGAGAAAAGGAAGAAATTGCCATAAATATTCCAACTGTCAGCATAAGCTGGGTGAAAACTCCTGGGTATTAGAGAGAGAAAGAGAGAGAAAGAGAGAGGGAGAAAGAAAGAGAAAGAGAAGGAAAAAATGCCCATAAATATTCCAACTGTCAGCATAAGCTGGATGAAAACTCCTGGGTATTAGAGAGAGAAAGAGAGAGAAAGAGAGAGGGAGAAAGAAAGAGAAAGAGAAGGAAAAAATGCCCATAAATATTCCAACTGTCAGCATAAGCTGGATGAAAACTCCTGGGTATTTGCTGAGCTGATCCCCTGCTTACACAGGCACAGCTCCCTCCCCTCTCAGCGCTCCCTCCTCGCAGGAAAGCCTGGTCTCCTCCAAGTCCAACTGTCCCATTGAAAGATTCCAAGTGAGACAGAAGAGTATTCTCAGCACAGCCCCAGCCTCCCACTCACTAATTGGAGGCCATTCCCCATTTTGTGGAGCCTTGATGCTCCCCCATGGAGAACTCAGGACTGTGGGTTCCAGTCTTGGACTGTGGTGACAGCAGGAGAGTAAACAGAGCTGATAGAATTTGACAGGTCTATTCTTTTCTTAAAATCATTCAGTCTAAAAGATTTTCTTTTACATAATCCAAAGTGTTTTCTCATGAAGTAGGACAAATACTGCTCTGCATTTATGGTGCAGTTCAGATTTTATGCATTTTTATCAGAACTGGCCACTATTAAAGGAGGTCAAATAATTCATTTTAAAGCTGCCTTTAAAAAAACACCAGAAAACGAAAGAACAAACACAAATAGGTTAAAAACAAAAAACTTTAGAGAAGGGAGATCTCAGAGCTCAAGATGTTTAGCAGAGAACTGAAAGTAGTTTTCAAAAGCAGCTGACTTCTGTATCAAAAAAGAATCTCTTACATTTTCTTTACTGGCAGTAAGATAATTCCTATCTTTCCACCCCCTTCCCTCCCCCCCCCAGAAAAAAAGAGTGAGGATTTATTTTTTCAGCAGCTAAGAGTTAAAGAATAATTCACTCCATGAAAAAAAAACTAACTTAAAAGGGTCTTTTTGTTAAGGTGGTTGCATCCTTTAGGGCACTGAAGATACAGACTTAAAAATCCAAGTACTCAGAATCTCTTTCACACCTCCTCCTCCTCCTCCCCCCCCTCCCCCCCCATTCATTAAATACTGAAGAATTTCTTCACAAATATTTACACAGGCCACAAAACCGCCGGGAGCAAACAGGGCTTTCATAAACAGCAAAACAAGAGTGCCACAAACCTTCTGCCACAGCGCCTTCAGCCAGTAGAACAAATCACTTGTTGAGCTGCGAGGGGCTGCGGGGCAGCCTTTGCATTTTGAACAGAGAGAGAGAGAAAGAGGCTGCAGGAAGAATACCTGCAGCAGCAGCCCCATAGAAATGGGGCTGGGAGCAAGGAGAGAAGCTCTCACTCCTCATTTTAAACCCAGAAAATAATGATTTTGGTTTTTTTTTTTTTAGTTATTGGTTTTTGTTTTTGTTTTAACTGGCAGTACTGGATTCTGTTCTGCTCTTCTGTCTTTCTTGGCACTTTGCTTCGTGTGACAAGTTGTAACCTAATTTAACCCAGCAATCCACGCAGACCTTAGCCCGGGACTGCCAACGACACTTTGAAAGTGATAAAGGGATGCGTGGTGGAATAGGTAGACCATCAAAGGCCGTGGACAAATCCAGGTTTGTTCCCACCACTATTAGAAGACCTTTGACATGGCAGTGCTTTGGAGTACGACAGAAGGACTTGTTCTAATGAAAAGCTCTTCTAGAGTCTATTGCACTTGGTTTAGTCTCTCCATGACTGCTCCGTAACAATGCAAAATGGGATCTGAAAGGGAACTTTTAAGTAATTATTATTTAAGAGGGATAACCTTCTCTGGCAACACTCAGACAGTAGAAAGAGTTTCCTGGAAGGTCAACCTCAGGCTTTGAGGGTGTATTATCCCTATTATCAAATAGTTTCATATCAAAATCCCTTAAGCAGGGCTTGCTTCTAAGTAAAGTAACGCGTTGTAACTGGTCACAGGCTCAGAAACTGAGTTTAGAGAGGAGAAAGAATGCAAGTTAACTTCGAAAAGAAATTAAAAAGCAGGGGATTTCTACAGGATAAATGTTTTGGGTTGGTTGGTTTGGTTTTGGTTTGGTTTGTTTTTTTTTTCCTTTTAGGAAATAATGAGGGAAAAATCAACACCCCAACAGCTAGGCTGTGAAATGGATAAACGCCTCACCTGTACTCCTGGGAAGGGTGGTGGTTTTGCCCTGAATTCCTAAGGATTCCTGACATTATGGACGGGATATCGTTTTCTATCATCTCCTTGGGAAAAAAAAGAAGAGCAGATGGAGAAGCGGGTGAGCAGCAGTAGCTATCCAGCACTTCAGCAGCCAGCAGAACCCAAGTGGAACCCAGGGCTACCGGCAAGGAGAGCCCAGTTTATACCGCCTCTCTCCCTCCAGCCTCACTGGTTTTACAGGGGCCAGGCAACGAGGCAAAAAGGTTTTACAGGAGCGACGAAAACGAACCAAAAAAAAAAGCTCAAAATGGGAACCTTGCGGAGTCTCCGTGGAGCATCTCTCCACCGAGGGGGCAGTTTGGGTGTCGAGAGGCTTGTCGGTATTAGGAGAACTGGGGAAGACTCCAGTCCTGGAGCTCCTCTTAAACTCCCCTAAGAGCATCCGCGGAGCATTTAGGGACCACGAGCTGCGGGGCAGCGCTCAAAGCGCCCCCGAGGCAGGAGAGCAGCCCGGGCAGGACCCATCCCCGCTGCCCGCGGAGCTGCTCCCGAGCCCCCCGCGGCAAGCGGCCGCTAACGAAGGAGAATCCCCCGCATCCCACCGCCCCCCGACCTCCCCCGCTAACCAGAGCTTTTTTTCTCTTGACTCCTTTCACAAACCTGGCGGGCCGGGGCCCGGGGGCCCGGCCGGAGCTCCGCGGCGGGGTGTCCCTCTGAGGGCAGGGAGAGAGGGAAGGGGTTGGAGCTGGCCCTGGAGGGAGGGGGACGGAGCCGGTGGTGGTGGCGGGTCGGCGGCGGTCTCCAGCCCGGTTTTAAATTTCCCTCTCAGGAGCTGTCCAGCCTGGAGCATGCGCGGCCGGGGGCCGCCCGCAGGGTCAGGGCCGGGGCAGGGCCGGGGGAAAGCGGCGTTTGTCGCTAGCCGCCGCCCCCCGCTCCCCACCGGGCCCGCCCCGTTATAGAGCCCGGGGGACCTGGCCCGTGGGGAGGGTGAGCGGGTCGGGTCTGGTAGAGGAGTTTCAAAGAAAGAGAAAAACAAAACAAGCGAACCAACAAAAAGGAGGAGGGGGGGGAATAAAGTAAACCCCACCCCAACTTATTGCAACTTTCTAAGGAGGGGAAGGGAGGGGGAGGGAGAACCCACCCAGCGCGTTCAAATGGGCACCGGCGGTTCGAGCGGGGAGTGAACGAGGGGAGGACGGCTAGGGGCTGCCCGTCGGCTCGCCGGAGCTAGGGTAGCGCCTCGGAAGGCAGCTTGAGCCGCCGCTCGCAGACCCCGCTGGGTCCGGCGGCTGGAAGGGGTGGGGGGAGACAGAGCCTTGGGTCCGCCTCTCCCCGCACGCCGCCGGCGCTCGCCTTCACCCGCCGCTGGGCCCGCCGAGTCTGGGTCCGGCCTCCACCCCCTGCCCCGCCGCGGGAAGGTGCCCGGGAGCGGCCCGGCTTTCAGGCGGGACCGGCGGCGGGAGCCGGGGAAACCCGCGGGGGAGGCAGCGAGCCGCCCGGCCCGCCGGTGAGGGGCTGGGGAAAGCGGCTCCGGCGCTGGGCTATGCTGCTGGAGGGGCGGGGGGCACAAAATGGCGTCCCGGGAGGGGAGCAGGGATCTGCGGCGGGGTGAGGAAGGGCCTCGGTTCGCCCCGGGAGCGCCCCAAGGTCCTGCCTCGCTGAGGGGTGGACAGAGGCCGAGGGAAGCGCTCCTGTGCCTGTGAGGATGGAGGGCTGAAGGTGCCTGGATGGCCTGGAGACCGGGTCGCAAAGTGCCTCGTTGGTGTGGTGTGGACACTTTACGTTAGTGCAGAAATCATAAAGAGCAAATTGAAGAATTCACTCTGCCGGGCATTTTTTGCTTCCTTTCTCACCAGAAGGCAGCATTCTCACTTGCTCCCTGGGATAGGACAAGGAGCAGTGGGTGGAAGCTGCAGCACAGCAGGTTCCACTTCAACACAAGGGGGAACTTCTTTCCTGTAAGGGTCCCAGAGCCCTGGCACAGGCTGCCCAGAGAGGTTGTGGAGTCTCCTTCTCTGTAGCCTTTCAAGGCCTGTCTGGATGTGTTCCTGTGTGAGCTGAGCTAGTTTGTGTGGTCCTGCTCTGGCAGGGGTGTTGGACTCGATGATCTCCTTGGGTCTCTTCCAACCCCTAATATCCTGTGAGCCTGTGAGGTAGGGCAGCACTGCTTCCAAGAACCAGAGGCATGGGAACAACACAGCTGAACCAAGGTCAAACCCTGTGCCAGCAGAAGTAAAGTCCCAGAGGCTGTTGACCTGGACCTGCCCAGTCTTGTCTTGAGGTGGTTTACCAGAGACTGTTGTTTTTATTTAACCTTTCAAAGCAAACCTGAGCTCTCTTTGCCTTTCATTGAAACAGGTGGCAAGAGTGCATGTTGAACGTGGCCTTTATTTAGAGGCAGCTTGAAGTCAGCGATGAAATCAGGTCAGTTGCCCTCTGCCTAGAGCAGAAATGTGCACACCTGAAGCCTTACCTGTGGAAGGAAAATGCATTAAGATCTTATTAGAGACTCATCTGCCTGTGCTCAGCGTTTTAACTGCGCAGTATAGAGGGAGCAGAGTGTGAAAATAAGGGAGATCTTTTTTCCTGCTCTTAAGGAGAATCTGTTCGCTTTGATGAGCGTCAAATCTCGTCTCTGTTAATTACTGCCAATAGAAGTGGAGAGTAATCAATACCCAGCATCGAGGCCTGTACCAGGCACATCTGGAGAGCTGCAAAGCAGGATAAGAAAGGAGGGGAGGGGAGAAATCAGTACTGCTAGAGCCTGAGGCACAGGAGTTTGCACAGTTGCGAGTGTTCCCTTAATTACAGTGCTGTTTTGTAACTCGTACAAGGACTTCTAATAGTTATATCCTTACCTTGTAACTTCAGAAATGCTTTCCTTAAAGTGCATTCCTGGAGCTTGGTATTTGCAGGAGGGGTAGAGATAAAACACCCCATTGCTTGTGGACTTTTCCTTGGAATCTGCTGGAGCCATTGTGCTGAGCTTTTCGCTTGGCTGGTTTCCTTGTAGCCATACACTGAGGGCAGAGATTCGTTTCTCCCCTTCAGGTGATTTGCATACCTCCCGCTTGGAAGGGCCAGACGATGACAGGTAAGGAGTACAAGGGTGGCTCAGACCCATCTTGCTCACAAGGGGAGCTTAAGTTGAAATGAGAAGGGATAAAGGGCTTAGTTCTGCAGACACTCAGAGCAAGCTGCAACAAGGAAAGTTCTGGCTGAATATTACAAAGGGTGTTTTCACAATGGGAGCATTGCAACAGGGAGGCTCTGCTCTTGGAGATGCTCCGAGTTTTGAGTGTTTCTCAGGGCAAATCAGTCTGCTTTGGAGGTTGGAGTAATTCAGGTTGGAGGTCCTTTCCATCCTGACTGACTCCCTGAGAGTGGCACGGCTGAGATTTTCATCTCTGAATGTTCAGCAGAGCAGGAGGTGGAGTCTGCCAGTTGCCAGCTACCACCACACTGTTAAGAGTTATCAAACATTTCAAAGCAGAGTTTCTTCAGCGAGCAGCTGGCCTCAGAAGTTGCCCTCCACCTCTTTTTGCTGTTCCTTCCCTGTGTTTTTTCACTTTTCAGAAATAATCTTTGACTGTTCTGTGTTCTGTCAGTTGGAAATTCGAATGCAGGCAAACTGCAGCTTGATGATTTGATTTAGAGAGATTGGCTGGGGCAGTTTTTCTCCTTGTTTTAGGTGTTGTCTCACTGGAGAGATGAGAGAATAGTATGAAAGGAAGTGTTTGTGGGGATTCTTTCCTTACATGCATTAGCTGGGTTCCTTTCCCTGATTTAAAATAGGAGAAAGCAATGGCAGGTTTAATTTCTAGTCTTGTCTCAGTCAAAGTAAGTTCACCTGACACAACCAAACTGATTATTTTTACAGTGACCATTAGCAGAGAAATGTTTATTAGGTAATTCTACCCATCCAGTTTTTACCTAACTTATTTTGGTGGCATTTAAAAATCACATGTAACCTTTAAAACAACTTCAGCATTCCACCTCTTCCTTTCCCTGGAGTAACAACTTTGTAGCAAGGAAATAAAGCAACAGAGCCAAAAGGGAGATTTGCTTTCTGCTGTGTGAATTCAGTTGTAAAAGCAGTGGAGGCTTCCTTTGGCTGCTGAACTGACTTTGTTGTTCTGCTACCAGTTGAGGTCATCATAAACCAGGTTTGATTCATTTTCCACTCTCTCTAGTGTGATTTTTGGAGACAAAACCCAAAAAGGGCAAGAAAGAGTTGAGGAACCTTCAAAAGCAGAGGTTTATGAGAGCTTTGTGCAGCCCTTGATAACCTCTGTGTTCCCTAGTCAGCTTGTCCTGACCCTTGATCTTCTTACTCCTCACTTGCTGTGTTTTCTGATGGTTGCTTTCATCCTCTGGCTCTGTGGAGAAAACAATCCTAGGATGGCTTAGGTTAGAAGGGACCTTAGAGATCACCTACTCCATGGGCAGGGATGCCTCTTAACTAGGCTCAAGGTCTCATCCAACCTGGCCTTGAACACCCCTAGGGAGGAGGATTCCACAACCTCCCTGGGCAACCTATTCCAGTGCCTCACCACCCTTGTATTAAAGAGCTTCTTCCTCAGATCCAGTCTAACCTTACTCTCCCTCAGCTTAAAGCCATTCCTCCTTGTCCTATATCTGGACACCCTCATGAAAAATCCCTCTGCAGCCTTCCTGTAGGATCCCTTCAAGTATTGAAAGGCAGCTCTAAGGTCCCCCAGAGTTTTCTCCTCTTCAGGCTGAACACCTCCAACCCCCTCAGCCTGTCCTCACAGCAGAAGAGCTCCAGCCCTTGGATCATCTTTGTGGCGTCCCTGTGGACTCATCCAACAGCTCTGTGTCCTTCTGATGCTGGGGGTACCAGGATAATGATGTGAATTAAGGTGGGTGCCCTCTGCTTCGTGAAATGGGGTGCTTCTAAAAGTGGTCACTGCTTCTTCAAGAGGAATCATTTCCTTGTGCACTTCAAGCCAGCTTTGTTTTACCTGAAAGGAGTGGATTCCTCAGCTCCTCCTTTATTTACCCACTGCCTTTACAATTCATCCCTCCCTTCCCCTCAGTGCAGCAGGGAAATATTCTGCTTACTTTTTGAACTGAAGGAGGTGGGAAGTGCTTCAACACTTCACCCTCCCCTAAAGCAGTGGACGGAGCCTGTGTTTGTGTTCTGCTCCCTCAAAAATAACAAGCAGCTATTTTAATTACCCAGAGGCTCTTTCCCCAGCATCTGAATGAAGCTCATGTGCAAGTGGCTTCCTGACAACCTGCTTTAAATACAGGAAACTTCAGCAGCCTCCTCCTTTAATCACAAGGCAAAAGCCCTGACCGTTTGTTGTTTGTGTGTGGGATGAGGGTTTTCTCCCCCCCTCCCAACTTCCATTTTTGAATACTGTATCGTAACAAATTATACTTAAAAATCATTTAGTGTGAAATTGCAGATTAATCCCATAGGGATGGGGTTTTTAGCACTCGCCTGGCCACTTGGGAGCATGCAGATGGTGAATCTGAGTTGTACAAAAGGCACAATCACTGATTACATGCATGGATGTAACGGACAAAAAGCCCTTCCTCATGGCTAAGGTAAGGGAAAAACATGCTGGAGGTCCTAGTGCCTGGCTTCTTTGGAGTGAAGCTGCCTTTTAGAATGCCTTTACTGTTGGAAAGTTTCATGATATGCTTCACAAATAAAGAGATTCTTATACCCTTTAGGATTCCATTTTCCCTTTTGAAGCTGCTTGCTACTTTTCTGTCTCCTTTTTAAGTGTATCTCTAAGCAGTGATTCTTAGTTTGGCAGCTTCTATCACTGCCCTCCTTGCTAAAGCTAATGCCTGCTGCTCTCTGTTCAGCAGGGAGAGAGTTGCCTTGCTCTGTGTGCCGTGCTGGTAGCCTGGCCTGTACAAAATTCATCTTCATCCTCATGAAGATGATCTTACTGCCCTGTATAGCTCTGAAGTTAAAGCTGCCACTTGACACTACTCACTGATTTGAATGTAAAGTGGTTAATGCTTGGGGACTAAATCCTTCATACTGTCTAATCATTCACTGGCTTGATTAGGGTAAGGCCTGTCACCAGGAGAAGCTTCTTTGCTGCTACCCTAGCTGAATTTTGCTGTGGGGCAAGGTGTAGTTTTCCAAATGCTGTGTTACTGAGTAATTCTGAACCAGAGGGAGAAAATCAGTTGGGGATAGCCGCTCTTTTTTTTCACCTGTTCTATGTGTCTTAGTTTGGGTTGGTATTTCAGTGAAATTCTATGATAGGTAATTTCATTTGAGCCTGAAACCATCTCACTGCTCTGCATTTGCCAAGTGCCTGGAGAAAAAAAAATGGGTCTGGGGCTTCTAAAATGCCCCTGCAACACAAATAATGTAAAGCTGTCATGATAGGCGCTTTAAGAGCTGGCAGAACCACAGCAACAGAGCCACTAGGGCACACAAAGCCTGGCAATCTGTTTATAACTCATCCACTTAACCCTCAGTGCAGCTCAGTTTTATCTTTGAGTGGGCTACAAGAATATTTAGCCTTGATATGTGTCTGTTTGAGGGGTGGAAGTTGGTTTGTAGATAGTGTAATTGCGCAGTGCAGTGGTTGTTAAATACAATATTATGAAGGAAGTGTCATGCCAGGAGAATTCTGGTTGGCTGGAGTGCTCTCCACCACTTCACATGTCCAACCTAATTGCTCTTATCACAGATTTTAACCCTCAGGATTGCATTACTGAGAAAGTGATCTCAGAGAAATGTAGTTTTAGTGTCTTTTTACTTAGCCTCCAGCTAAATACTTACTCTCGGGAGTTCAATGTCTGATCCAAGATGGTAGAAATAAGGGAAAAATAGGAGTGGAGCTGAAATGGCTTCATTGAACCCTTCTCTCTGTAGATAATCATGCCATGTGTGATAATTAGGGTGCAGGAGGTAATTTACCATGAGGGTGATGGAACACTGCAACAGATAGTCCAGGGAGGTGATTGAGGCCCCATCTCTGGAGATACTCAAGGTGAGGCTCCACAGTGCTGTGGGCAACCTGAACTAGTTGAGGATGTCCCTGCTATCTGCAGAGGGGGTTGGACTGGATGACCTTTAGAGGTCCCTTCCAACCCAGACCGCTCTGTGGTGTAGGTGTAAAAGGCTGGAATCAAAACTTAAGAGTCAGCCTGCAGTTTTTGTGCCTTGAATTTAGGCAGTGGAGTTAGACCAAACTCATGCATTCTGTGAGCACCATTTTGATGCTTTGATTCTACATTTCATCACTGTGACAGAACAATTCACAGAGGCTCAGAATGGTAGGGGTTGGAAGTGACCTCTGGAGGTCATTAAGTTCAACCTCCTTGCCAAGGCAGGGTCACCTAGAGAAAGTCACTCAGGAACGTGTCCAGGTGGGCTTTGAATCTTTCTGGAGATGGAGACTCCTCCACCTCTCTGGGCAGCCTGCTCCAGGGCTCCAGCACCCTGAAATTCCAGAATCTCCTCCTCATGGTCAGATGGAACTTCTTATATTCCAGTTTGTGCCTGTTACCCCTTGCCCTGTCACTGGGCACCACTGAAAAAAGCCTGGAGCCATCCTCCTGACACCTACCCTTGAAGTATTGATCAGCATTGATCTGATTCCCCTCAGTCTCCTCTTTCCAGACTCCAAAGCCCCAATTCCTTCAGCCTTTACTGCTCACTAAGGTGTTTCAGTCCACTCGGCATCTTTGCAGCCCTTTGCTGTTCCCTCTCCCTGCCCTTCTTGAGCTGGGGAGCCCAGAACTGGTCCCAGGACTGCAGATGTCACCTCACTTAAGCAGAGGGGGTGGACAACCCATCCATTTCCATTTTTTCACAAGCTCCTATAATCCTTAGGAAATAAGTAACTAGTTTGACACTTGTATCCTACCACATAACAGCAAATCTTTCCTGCCAGTCATCCCAGAGCATTTTCTGGGATTCCTGGTGTGTATTTCCACAACTCTAACTTTATACAGGTGGAAGTACCCTGCAGAAACCACTCTTGTGAGAATTCCTTTGAAACCAGCGAGGCTATCCCCATGGGTGAAGAGAAGCCTGAAGCTACTTTCCTAAGGATCTAAGATTGGTAAGTCCAGATCCTTTCTCTTAATAAGGCCATCATCAAAGCTGGATGTTAGGAGGAAGTTGTTGGCAGAGTGAGTGATTGGCATTGGAATGGGCTGCCCAGGGAGGTGGTGGAGTCACTGTGCCTGGAGGTGTTCAAGCAAAGCCTGGATGGGACACTTAGTGCTGTGGTCTGGTTGATTGGCCAGGGCTGGGTGCTAGGTTGGACTGGCTGAGCTTGGAGGTCTCTTCCAACCTGGTTGATTCTATGATTCTATGAAGCAGTCAGTGCTATTCTGAACAGCTTCTGGATCCTTTCTCTTAATAAGGCCATCATCAAGTGAACATCATCATGAAGCAGTCAGTGCTATTCTGAACAGCTTCTGGATCCTTTCTCTTAATAAGGCCGTCATCAAATGAACATCATCACAAAGCAGTCAGTGCTATTCTGAGCAGCTTCTGGATCCTTTGTCTTAATAAGGCCATCATCAAATGAACATCATCACGAAGCAATCAGTGCTATTCTGAACAGATTCTGGAACAACAGCTTCCTGGTGTTCAGAAAAAGACTGGATGAGGCACTTAGGGCCATGGTCTAGTTAACTGGATAGGGCTGGGTGCTAGGTTGGACTGGATGATCTTGGAGGTCTCTTCCAACCTGACTGATTCTATTCTATTCTATTCTATTCTATTCTATTCTATTCTATTCTAGTCTGGATCCTTTCTCTTAATAAGGCCATCATCAAGTGAACATCATCATGAAGCAGTTAGTGCTATTCTGAACAGCTTCTCTAGCAGGTATCCTACTCCCTCAGCATCTCTGCTGTAAACATCACCAGGGAGAGGGCTGTTGTTTCATGCTTAACATGGCACAGAAATCTAATTAAACCATTTCTGCACCTTCCCTGACCGAAAAAAACCCCCTTCATTTCAGTAATTAGAAGACACCGGAGTTATAGACAAGCTGCTTCATCAGAGATGTTGGGATTGGGGTTTTGTTGTGGGTTTTTTTTTCCTTAGGCTATGGGACTTAAAACTAACATTTTCAAAAGCATTTCATGGTTTGAAAGAATGGTCAATTAACCTTGGGTTTCCTGTGGGGAACCCTGCAAAGAACTGTCAACAGTTCAGTTTAGAGAGATTTGTCCAGTGACCTAGGAGGCCACTAAGTTCACCAATGCATGTACCAGTGTCATCATAGATTTGTTTCCTGGGTTACTGTCACAAGAAGGGAAGGGGGGTGTGTGGAAATTAATTGTGTGTTGGTTTCTACAGTATGTAGGTGACCAACAGAATGACTGGGGAGTGCCCCATTGCTGTGATGTGCTCCAGTAGAGTCTGGTCAGAACCATCCAACAGGAACAAAAAACCCCAGAAAATCCTTTGGTGTCTTCAGGGTGAATTATGTGGCTCCTTCTCTTCCTTCCATAAGGTTCTGGGGTGTTTGGTTGGGTTGTTTTTCTTTTCCTTTTAAGATGGGGCCAAGGGGGAATTCATCAGCTGCCTGCTGAGTTTCTTTGTGTTTGGAGTTCTCTTCAAATGGCAGCATTAAGATAAATGTCTGATTATTCTAAGGGTGACAGTCTTCAGATTTAAGTGATGGCAACATCTCACTTCTCATTCCAGTTTAAAGGTGCTCTGTGCAGTGGTGGAAATGGATTGGAGGGGATGCACCTGCTGAAGAAAGGCAGTGTAGGCAGGCCCAGTCCTAACATCCTGTGATTCTTTCAGTGATTTCTTTTTCCCCTGATGTTCTATCTAAAACTGCCCTGGTGTAGCTTGGGGCCATTCCCTCTTCTTCTACCTCCAGCTCCCCTTGTCTATCAAATACTGGCACTGCCAATTACCATCTATGTATCAAATGCATGCAGGATCATTTTATTTATGCCTGCTTCCAGGCTATGACAGTTGGGGCTTTGCAGCCTGGAGAAGAGAAGGCTTTGAGGAGACCTTGGAGTGGCCTTCCAGGATCTGAAGGGGGCTACAGGAAGGCTGGGGAGGGACTATTGACAAGGTCTTGTTATGACAGGATGAGGAGGAATGGGTTTAAAGTGGCAGAAGGGAGATTGAAAGTGGATGTTAGGAAGAAGTTGTTTGCAGTGAGGGTGGTGAGACACTGGCACAGGTTGCCCAGGGACGTTGTGGAGCACAGAATCACCCAGTGTGATCTTTGATCACATTCTGTGGCTCTGTGCTCCACAACCTCCCTGGAGGTGTTCAGGACCAGGTTGCATGAGGCCTTGAGCAACCTGTTCTAGTGGGATGTGTCCCTGCCTATGGTGGGGGGATATGGAACTGGCTGAGCTTTGAGGACCCTTCCAACCTAAACCATTCTATGATTCTATCTGTTGGACTTGGTGATCCTGGGGGTCTTTTCCAAGTGAAATGTTTCTGTGATTCTGTGAAGGAGTCCCACAGGGGAGAAGCTGGAACTGCTCAACTCTTCTTTGTTCCCTCAGAGGTGGCCAAGAAGACATTTCAAAGGCAGAGCAGGACCTTGCAGGCCCACATATGCCCTGGGTGGAGGGCAGGGGAGCAGGGGCTGAGGTGCCCCAGGGTGGTGCCTTGCATGAGCATCATTAGGCATTGAGAAAGATATCATTAGATTAAAAAAGTGTCTCCAGAGAGGCACAAAAGGGCCAGCCAAGGCTCGGCGTCACCATTGCCCAATGCCAACCTCAGCATCACCGCTGCTGACAATAGATGCACGGGCAAGCTTTTGCCTTGAGAGAGCTTCCCCATCCCAGGCAGGGTCCCCAGCGATGGTGACAGACACTGGGGCTGTCATTCTAGGCACCAGGGCTCCACATCTCCCTCTCGGTTCAAGATTAATTACTCATCTAAAATGACAGCTACTGTCTGGGGCTTGAAAGTTGTCAGGCATCCTAGCACCCGTGCCTGCTTCCTCGAGGACAAATGGTTTCATTTCTCTCTCGAGTTCCTCCAGCTCTTCAATTGCCTCTTGGAAAGTGCTCAGCAAAAGCTGGCAAATTAGTCCTGCTCTTATTGCTGAGGCTGGATGGGAAGGAACCTGTTTGGCCTGGGGCATGTTATCAGGTTGAGTTTCTTCAGAGATTCCAATTCTCTTTCCCGCATTAGTTTATAACATTTAGGTGAAATCGAAGCTCTGGATTCATTTATAACAGACAGGTAAAATCAAAGCTCTTCTTCCCTAGATTGAGGTGAATATTTAGGTGAAATCAAAGCTCCTCTTTCCTGGATTACTTTATAACATTTAGGTGAAATCAAAGCTCCTCTTTCCTGGATTAGTTTATAACATTTAGGTGAAATCAAAGCTCCTCGTGCCTGGATCTGTTTATAGTATTTAGGCAAAACCAAAGCTCTGGGTTCACTTATAACAGATAGGTAAAATCAAAGCTCTTCTTCCCTAGATTGAGGTGAATATTTAGGTGAAATCAAAGTTCCTCTTTCCTGGATTAGTTTGTAACATTTAGGTGAAATCAAAGCTCCTCATCCTTGGATTTATTTATAACACTTAGGCAAAAATCAAAGCTTCTCTTTCCTTGGTTAGTTTATAACATTTAGGCAAAACCAAAGCTCCTCTTCCCTGGATTCATTTATAACAGTTAGGTAAAAATCAAAGCTCTTCTTCCCTAGATTTATTTATAACATTTAGGTGAAACCAAAGCTCCTCTTTCCTGGATTAGTTTATAATATTTAGGCAAAATCAAAGCTTCTCTTCTCTGGATTTATTTATAAAGTTTAGGTGAAATCAGAGCTGCCCTTCCCTGGATTTATTGATAATGTTTAGGTGAAATCAAAGCTCCTCCTCCCTGGATTTATTTATAACATTTAGGTGAAACCAAAGTTCCTCTTCCCTGGATTAGTTTATAACGTTTAGGTGAAACCAAAGCTCCTCTTCCCTGGATTAGTTTATAACATTTAGGCAAAATCAAAGCTCCTCTTTCCTGGATTAGTTTCTAATATTTAGGCAAAATCAAAGCTTCTCTTCCCTGGATTGAATTATAACATTCAGGTGAAATCAAAGCTCCTCTTTCCTGGATTTCTTCATAACTCTTAGGTAAAACCAAAGCTCAGCAATTTTGCTACAACCATAGGAGCATCACCTAAGAAAAATATTGATCCTACTACCCTGGAAAAACACCCTGGACTATGAAGCTGGCCTCTGACTATGAAGCTGGCCTCTGACTATGCAGTTGGCCACTTATTTTGCTCACTTCTTTTCCCCTTGTGAAACAGGTGCCAGCTTTGAGCACCCTGTGTTTCGCGGCTTTAGAAGGGGCAGCTTCGTGCTTAGCTGAATCGTGGCACATGGGTGTGTAACAGCAGGGAAAAGAGGGGAGGGGGAGGAAAAAAAGGAATCTGTTTGGGTTATTCATGTGCTTTTGGATTTGATTTCCTTCCTACTTCCTTATTTAATAACTAGGTTCCTTAAGACTCCTTAAGCTTGAATGACCCACGTTTTGTTGCCGGGTCTATTCCAATGACCCCTGCCAAGACCCCTGCCCCAGTTCGTCTATCAGACAAAAATGAATCTATTCCAAGAGCTATCAGTTCCCATTATCTCTAATTGAGCCTGACAGTTGGAGACAGGCCTCATTATTTTTAATTGGGCCCTATAGTTCTAGAGTTAAATTAAACACAATTTAATGCAGATAGCTCATATACATGGGGATGGCAGAGTCAAATTCTATTTCAAGTTTAAGGAAACAACAGGTTTTGTTTCCAGCCTTTTGCTTTTTTAATGCAGCTTTTTGCTGCTTTGAGCTCTGCCTCGTTTGAAGCTTGCCTGCTGCAGGATGACACGTTCCTTAATTAGACTCTGACCTGATCATGCACCTGCTGAACCTTTTCACTGCTCGTGCCTTATAATGCTGAAAATCAGGATGGAGGCAGAAGGTGGTGATGAGCAGCTCTGTAATAAGCTCAGACTGCTCCTGATAGCTTCATCTGTGCTGGTCCAGATAGTTTTAAATAGATTTGCAGTCACCAATCATGCAAATATAAGAAACTCCTGAATGTTCTCCTATAAATCCTGAGTGGAAGCTTGATTCAGGATTTAGAAATGTAGACAACCTGCCCCAGGTGATCCTGCTTTGGCAGGGAGGTTGGACTAGATGATCTCTCTGCTCCAGATCTGACCTGACATGGGCTGACTCGGGGACTTTTGATGTCACCAAGGAGAAAAGGAAAGCACCAGGCACAGTGAGCAGCCATGTCTGTTGGCAGCCAGCACAACCTCTCAGTCCTGGGCTGCAGCAAGAGAAGTGTGGCCAGCAGGGCAAGAGAGAGGATTCTGCCCCTTTACTCTGCTCTCCTGAGACCTCACCTGGAGTACTGTGTGCAGTTCTGGAGCCCCCAGCACAAGAAGGACATGGAACTGCTGGAGCCAGTCCAGAGGAGGCCATGAAGATGCTCAGAGGGCTGCAGCAGCTCTGCTATGAGGACAGGCTGAGAGAGTTGGGGCTCTGCAGCCTGGAGAAGAGAAAGCTTTGAGGAGACCTTGAAGTGGCCTTTCTGTATCTGAAGGGGACTACAGGAAGGCTGAGGAGGGACTATTTACAAGGTCTTGTAATGACAGGATGAGGAGGAATGGGTTTAGACTGGGAGAAGGCAGTTTGAAACTGGATGTTAGGAAGTTCTTTGCAGTGAGGGTGGTGAGACACTGGCATAGGTTGCCCAGGGAGGTCATGGAGCACAGACTCTCCCAATGTGATCAAAGATCACATTGGGTGATTCTGTGCTCCATGACCTCCCTGAAGGTGTTCAAGGCCAGGTTGCATGAGGCCTTGAGCAACCTGTTCTAGTGGAAGCTGTCCCTGCCTATGGTGGGGGGTTGGAACTGGCTGAGCTTTGAGGTCCCTTCCAACCTAAACCATTCTGTAAAGAACTTCTTCCTAAGATCCCATTTAAATCTCCCCTCTGCCAGTTTAAACTCATTCCTCCTTCTTTACAAGGACACTTCCTTCAGTATTTTTGCATTGCTCCCTCTTCATCTTCACTTGAAGCTCAGGTTAAACAAGCTGCAGCACTTGTCTAAGGTGATGTGACACAGAATCAAACTGGGCACCAAACCATTTTTTCACCAAATGAGTGTTTAAGTACCTTTCTGTTTGGGACAACAAGAGCCTTCCTGAGAGCTCCAGCAGCCTGCATGTGGCAGGTAGATGTTGTGTGTTTAATTAGCAGCTATTTAATCATGGGAATGATGTGTCAGCAAGCCTGTAGGCTAGGATTGTCCTGGTGAAAAAGAACAAGGATTTCCCAAGGTTTACACAGTCACTGCACCTTTCTAACTGCTCTCTCAGCCTGTGTAGAGGCCAGACCAGGAGTCAGTTATGTCACACTTCCAACTGCCTCCAAAAGTCCTGCAGAAGCTCCTTACATCTGCAGCACAGAGTAACATCTGGCTGAGCACTTTGCTGTCTGTCCTACTGCACTGAACCTCCAGCTCCGGCAGGTTCAGTCCCTCCTCTGCCAGGCCAGGGCAGAGCTTCTCTAACTCACCCTGTCCCTCTCTGGAGATGTAGTCACACTGCACAGAGCTCCTCAAACCACCCCAGCTTACCCCTCTGTGAACTTAGTGGGGTCAGTGATGGAAGGTTGAAGGGGCAGTAGCTCAGGTGGGTGTGAAATGGTTATGGCTAAGAAACTGGTGAGAGAGGTGGAGGTCATCAGGGAAAGAAACAAGTACTAGAGAAGGGAAAAGTTGGAGCAGAAGCTTGCAGGGGACAAGTCAGTGACAGTGGCAGTAAGGCAGAATTACCTTTCCCTTTCCCTTTCCCTTTCCCTTTCCCTTTCCCTTTCCCTTTCCCNCTCCCTCCCCCTCTCCCCATTCCCTCTCTCCCCTAAACATTTTGAACCCCACCTCCAGTGTTTCTGTCAGCCCTCGCTGCTACATCCGATAGCCTCCCTGGAATGAATCTTTCATGGCCACATTCAGCATGCACAGGCTGCTTTAGCCACAGCTACATGCCTGAGCTTCTCAGCCTCTTCTCCTCATTAGGTATTTTTGTTAGCTTTGGCTTGGCCAGCAGAACCCCTTCTTCTCCTGGCCCTGCAGGAGGTCTCTGCTGTGACAGGCTGAAATACCAAAAGATACAAGGGCTCTGTCATATGCTGTTGTCCTTCTGATTGAACTTGGAGAGAAAAGGCTTTTGTATAGCTTGTGGCCAGTTAGCCAGCACACTCCTAATATTATAGGCACAGATTTAGTGACCTGCCTGGCAAGTGAGAGCCAAAGAGATTTATTGCTGCTTTCCATGCCTCTCTCCATTTGGGGTTTTTAATGCCTCTCTTGTCTGTTAGCACTGCGAAGCAATTGGTGCCTGAATATTCAGTGCAAAGGAGTAAAAGTCTTGTTGGTCACATTTCCAGGGCTGAAGGGTGTGTTTGTGTGACAGAGCACACACTGTGGAAAGACTGAGGTAAAGTGGGGTGGATCCTGCAAAGCAGGCTGGTTTCTAGGGGCTTTATACACTTAACTACAGGGACAGGCTCTCCAGGGAGGTGGTTGAATCTCCATCCTTGAAGGTGTTTACAAGCAGCAGAGATGTGGTGCTGAGGAACATGGTTTAGCACCAGACTTGGTAGAGTTGGAGAATGCCCTGGTCCAGATGACTGGATAGGGCTGGGTGAAAGGTTGGACTGGATGATCTTAGAGGTCTGTTCCAACCTGGTTGATTCTATGACCTTAAAGGTCTTTTCCAACCAAAGCAGTTCTGTGATTCTGTAACACTTGCTTGGTGCAGCATTATCCTCTGTGCAGCAGCTGTTTGCCAGGTAAGTTCACACCTCAGACCTGTGGCCAAGCAGAGAACCTACATCCAGGTGTTACAAAGCCTGGCCCACTCTATCAGTCCTCTTTCTGTGCTGATACAAACTCCTTAGATGGGTCAATTACATATAATGGATAATGGATTCCTCTTCAAGTCTCTTCAAGCCTCCCCTAGCTTTGTTCTGGTCATCACTGAACCATATCTTGGAGCCTGAGCCCTTCTCTGGATGTGTGCTTCATGCTAGAGCTGCTGGCAGACAGAAAGCTTCCAGGGAGGAAAAACACCTCCTCTGCAGGCATACTCATAGTCATAGAATCATTGAATCATTGAGGTTGGAAAAAATCTCTGAGATCATCAGGTCCAGCTGTCAGCCCAACACCCCCATGCCTGCTAAAACATGCCCTACTAAAACATATCCATGGCAGGGGGGTTGGAACTGGATGATCCTTGTGGTCCCTTCTAACCCTGACTGATTCTATGATTCCATGTCCTGAAGTAGGGCAATAAAGATGGTGAAGGGTGTGAAAGGGCAAGTATCAGAGGTCTCTTCCAACATTCATGATTCCATGATTCTATGGGTCAGGCCCTAAGCTGATGGCTGTGCCCTGTGCTAGCTTCTGACACAACACCCCCACTGCACCCTGTCACCAGCCTGTCTTCTTCTTCACATGATAGAGCCCCATGTGGCTAACTTGCTGTGATGTGGGGAAGAGATGAGAAAGGACAGGGGAAGTATTTTGACATTGAATCATAGAATCAACCAGGTTGGAAGAGACCTCCAAGCTCATCCAGTCTAACCTAGCACCCAGCCCTATCCAATCAACCAGACCATGGCACTAAGTGCTTCATGCAGGCTTTGCTTGAACACCTCCAGGCACGGTGACTCCACCACCTCCCTGGGCAGCCCATTCCAATGCCAATCACTCTCTCTGCCAACAACTTCCTCCTAACATCCAGCCTAGACCTCCCCTGGCACAACTTGAGGCTGTGTCCCCTTCTTCTGTTGCTGCTTGCCTGACAGAAGAGCCCAACCCCACCTGGCTACAGCCTCCCTTCAGGGAGCTGCAGACAGCAATGAGCTCTGCCCTGAGCCTCCTCTCCTTCAGGCTGCACACCCCCAGCTCCCTCAGCCTCTCCTCACAGGGCTGTGCTCCAGGCTCCTCCCCAGCCTTGTTGCCCTTCTCTGGACACCTTCCAGCACCTCAACATCTCTCTTGACTTGAGGAGCCCAGAACTGGACACAGCACTCAAGCTGTGGCCTGACCAGAGTTGAGTACAAGGGAAGAATAACCTCCCGTGTCCTACTGGCCATGCTGCTCCTGAGCCAGGAACAGTATTGCTTTTAACCAGAGCAGACCTCTTTATTCCTTGGGATGTTTGGAATGACTGAGTCCAGGGGTGAATAATTGATAACCATTTTAACACAAGCAAGAATTCCATTAAATATGAACAAGAGTAGCCTGGGCACGTGGTAAAGAATTTCTCTTTCCCTTTTTGACTGCAAACAATCCTGTCGGATCTGGTCACTGAAGACAGCTGGCAATGAAATGGGTGTGTGAAAGAGGAGGAAACCAGATATTATGTTACTTAAAAGTCATTCATCATGTCACAGGGAGGCAGGAATCTGAACTCCTGCAATAAACAGTCCCTAAAGGTGATCTCTCTCCACAAAGGTACTGAGGCATGAAGCCACCTCCAACTGCTCAGCTGTTCGTGCTGCAGTCAGGCCAGCAGCCCCAGTGCTGTGCTTGCAGAACAGTCAGGGAAGGGCAGGAGAGGTCAAAATGATTTGGAATCATGGACTTGTAGAATCATAGAAGCAGTCAGGGTTGGAAGGGACTACAAGGATCATCTAGTTCCAGCCCCCCTGCCATGGGCAGGGACACCTCACACCAGATCAGGCTGGCCAGAGCCTCATCCAGCCTGGCCTTAAACACCTCCAGGCATGGGGCTTCCACCACCTCCCTGACAACTGGTTCCAGGGTCTCAGAACCCTCATGACAAAGAACTTCTTCTAACATCCAGTCTGATTTCCTGGGTGAGACATCTCCATGATGTGTCTCTAGAAAAGAACTTCCAGCTCTGTTGTGAGATGGGAATCACAGACTCATAGAACCATGCAGAGCCCCTCAGGATCACCAAGTCCAACCTAGAACCCTACTTTACAAGGTTCACCTTAAACCATAGCTCCAAGCACCATATCCAAACCACCCTTAAAACATCCAGGCTGGGTGACTTCACCACCTCCCTGGGCAGCTCATTCCAGTTCCTGACCACTCTCTCCATGAAAAACTTCTTCCTAATATCTAATCTAAACCTTGTTCTGTCTCCAGTTCCCTGTGAGAAGAGCCCAGCAGCAGTCTCTCCACAACCTCCTTTCATGTAGCAGACAGCAATGAGGTCCCTCCTCAGCCTCCTCTTCCTCAGACTAAACAGCCCCAGCTCCCTCAGTTGCTAAATGCACAGTGGTGTTCTCTCTGCAGCCAGCCTCGTCCTGGGCTGATGCCCAGCAGTGTGGGCAGAAGATGCAGGGAGGGGATTCTGCCCCTCTGCTGTGCTCTGCTGAGACCCTACCTGCAGTGCTGGGGCCAGTTCTGGAGTCTTCAGCACAGCAGAGACAGGGACCTGCTGGAAAGAAGCCAGAGGAGGTCACAGCAATGATGGAAGGGCTGGAACCTCTCTGCTGTGAGGCCAGGCTGAGTTGAGGCTGTTCAGCCTGGAGAAGAGAAGGCTTCAGGGAGACCTTCTGGTGGCCTTTCAGTGCTTAGAGGGGCTGAGCAGAAAGCTGGGGACAGACTTTGGAGCAGGGCCCGTTGTGACAGGACAAGGGGTGAGGGTTTAAACTAAAAGAGAGAGATTCAGAGTGGAGAGAAGGAAGAAATGTTTGACACTGAGGGTGGTGAGAGCCTGGCCCGGGTTGCCCAGAGAGGTGATTGATGCCACATCCCTGAAACCATTGCAGGTCAGGCTGACTGGGGCTGGAGCTACCTGCTCTAGTTGCAGATGTCCCTGCTGGCTGCAGGAGGATTGGACTAGCTGAGCTTTATAAAGATCCTTTCCAACCCAAACCAGTCTGGAATTCCATGGTTCTAGAATGTTTTTAATTATGCTTTTCCTCCCTTTTCCTGGAAGGTTTGCACAGCTTTGCAGTGTTCCTCCTGTGACACAAGGCTTAGACAGAAGCTGCAGAGATTAGTCTGTGGGACCATTGTCTTGAGTCCTTGCTACTGCTCAGTTTCCTGATCCAAGTTCTCATTGCTCTTTATCCCTCAGAGCTTTGCCCCCTGCTGCTTTGGCTGGGTTTAGAGACACCTACATCAGTATGCACATGGTATGAAAGGGGGAGTGAGCTGCTTGATAAACCTGGAAGAGTTCATGATGTTGTCTCTTGCTCTAACTGAACAGCTGTAGAAATCGCTTGAAGCTCGAGGTCTAATCTTCATCACCTAATGTGTGTGGGTCTGAGGGTGAGGACAGTGTGGTGAGAATGCCAGCAGAGGTAGGAACTGCCTGTCCTCAGATCTGGTTACACCACCTCAGGACCCTGTGGGAGGCAACATAAAAAGGAGAACGCAAATATGTGGATGTGAGAGTTGAGTGCTCCTTCATTCCATCGCTCTTCTGGGGCTGTTTGCTGTACCCTGGCACAGGGCAGAGTGGGATAAAGAGATCTTGGAGGTAGTAGCCAGGCAGGGAAGTTGGTAACACCGAGTGTGTGAGCTGAAAGCACATTAAAGATTCATGAGTAGTCTTAGCATCTGTTCCTCCCTTGTAGGATATCTGCACTTTTAATTTTTAAGCATGTCTTAGCCTCAGCCTGGGAAGAGGGATACTATAACCCAGGGAATATACATTATTAACCTCCCAGCTTCCAGCTCCACTCAGCTCCTCCAGCCTCTCACATTCTGCTTGCTCCACAAGCAGGTCAGCTGCCACCACCCTGCCTGCAAACACTTGCACAGGCCAGGGCTGGGTTGACTCCGGGGGGCACTTTTAAAGCAATGCAACGGAGGCACCCACTTCTTGTGGTAGCTGAGCATTAGCATCTCATGCTTACACAGGCTGACCAAAGCTCAGTGTTATCTGGAGGAAGATACAGTTTCTAGTCCTTATCTTGGAAAAGCAGCCACTAAAATGTATGCAGGTGCCACAGGACCAAGTCCTTGGCTCACAGAGTCAATTATTGATGGTGCCGTGGCCGGGTGAGAGCGTAGCCTCCTCGCTAGCTGTGCAGTGTCACCAAGGACCTTAACCAAGTTCAAAGCACCCTTTGAATGGTTTAGCTGGAATAATTGCTAACAGCTGGCTTTAAGAGCATTCAAGATGGATACCCAGGTAACTTTCCTTATTAGTGGCTGGAGTTGATGGATGTCTTGCAGCTAGCTTAGAGATGCGGTTGCCTAGGACATGGCTGTTGACTGAGTTCAGGCGATAATTGGAGCAGTGAATTTCCATGGGCTGTGTGATGATCTTGAAGACAAATCTTTTTTTTCTAAAGCACAAAGCTGAGAGAATTCAGTCACAAGTGCCTAGGCTCAGGTCAAAAGGGTGCCAAAGCGTGCCAAAGCGTGCCAAAGCGTAGTGCTTCCCTTCAGGACAACTGTTCTGCTAGCTGTGTGTTCAGAAATGTTCCCTTTCCTTCTCTGCTGCCTAATTGAATTTAGTGGACTTGGACAGAGAAATGTCTTGCAAGCCATGGCTGGGGTGACATCTCAGTTGCATGTTAATGAGGTCTTGACAGAGGAGATGACAGCTGGGACTCCAGGATCAAAGCAGCTACCTTTCTTCTGATGAGATATTGAAATGCAAAGGCTTATAATAGCTCTTGCAGTTAAGGTGTAAATTTCTCACTGTCTGCTGATGATTTTCTCTTTCCATAGAGCCTAGCAAAACTTCCAGGGATAGTCCTATGAGAGCTGCATAGCAGCACTGGGTCGCTAACAGACTATGCCCTCAGGTTCTCCAGCTTAGTCTTTCTAAATGTGGATGTTCTCTGTCTGGCCTGGTTGGGCCACGGTGACAACCTTGGTGTGGCACTCTGCCTCCAGAAATCTCCACCAAATCTCACCATGAAAGCTGGTGATGGCTTTTTCAGGACAGACAGGCATTGAGGTCACCTTGTGCAGTCTCAGTCCAGAATTGACTTGTAGGTGAACGAAAGACATGGTGAAATGCTGCTGATCTACTTGGCAAATATTCCACTTGCTGCAAAATGACTTGGTTAATCCTCTCTTTATTTACTGAGCATCGGTGTGTGGAGACCTGCTCAAAGAAAAAAGTGCTTCCTTTGCACCTTCTTTTCTCTTCCTCCTCACAGAAAATCACTCTCTGTGTTTTGGGGGACAGCTCACACTCATGATGCTCTGCAGTTGTGCAGCAGAGGTGGTGTCCTGGAGACCTGCTCAAAGAAAAAGTGCTTCCTTTGCACCTTCTTTTCTCTTCCTCCCCACAGAAAATTACAGTCTGTGTTTTGGGGGACAGCTCACACTCATGATGCACTGCAGTTGTGCAGCAGAGGTAGAGTCCTGGAGACCTGCTCAAAGAAAAAAGTGCTTCCTTTGCATCTTCTTTTCTCTTCCTCCTCACAAAAAAAACACTGCCTGTGTTTTTGAGGGACAGCTCACACTCATGATGCACTTCAGGATCAGTTGTGCAGCAGAGTTGGAGTCCTGGGAGGAACTGTGGTTGAAAAGCTGGAGAGAGCTGCTTCAGCAATGATTGGGCTGGAGAGAGCCAGTTCGGGAGGAGAGGGACGCCCTTGCTGGCTTGAGGGGAGGTTGGAGTGACACTGAGTAGCCAGGCAGAGGTGCTGAAGCAAAGGTGGTCAGCACTGAGCAGCAGCAGCAGCGGCGACGCGGAGCAGAGAGAGTGGAAGTGGGAGCCAGGCTGGAACTCTGCAGCTGGCACCGTGAAGACCAAATGACAGAGCTGGATGCCAAAGCCAAAGAGAAGTAAGGAAATGATGCCCAAAGCAGGAGATGACAGAGCCTTTGAGCTGCAAGTTCTGACTCAGGCAGAGAAATACAGTGAGCACTGGCAAAAGAGGGTTTAATTTTTAATTGGCCATAATTAATTCCTTCCACATCTTAGGTCTGGTGATAACCCGGAGCAAAAGGAAGCACTGGTGGGGTGATGTGCCAGAGTCCCAGGGAGGGAGAAAAAGGGATCTGTTTTAGGGAGTTAAAGCAGTGCCTGCTAAGATGGGATCAGGGGATGTGGGGGGTGGCTGTGCAACTTCCATCTGCTGGAGTTTGCTTGCTGCAGCACTAAAAGGGTTTTGCCTTTGCTTGTGATCTGGGGGGCTTCTGCTGCTTGGTGGTGCCTGGAGCCTACAGCAGCAGAACCCTCGTGGTGAGGGAGCCAAACATGCATTGAGATAATGCAGTGGCATTGTAAGATAATATAGATAGGAGTTATGAGATGTTGTAGCTAAGCTATATAAGCTAATGGCACTTTGGGACATGGTTTAGTGGGTGTGGTGGTGCTGAGTTGGTGGTTGGATTTGGTGATCTTCAGAGGCTCATTCTTCATGATTCTGTAAGACTGATCTGTGAGACGTGGTGGGTACCTTGCTGCTGAGGCTTTAAACTTATTCAGGATTGAGGGAATTTCTTTTTAGTAACAGGTGTAGAAGGCTCAAAATTAATTCCTCCTCAGGCAATGAAAAAGTAGTCTCTTTAATCCATTTAACAAGGGGGGGGAAAGAATTCTTCTCTTTGCTCAAAAAGAATCCCTCCTGAGGAAATAAAAAGCATTTTCTTTTCTCCAGTTAAAAATAATCAGAATTAAAATCTTCTCTTTCCCTTTTAATATATATTGGTTTGACAGACCCAGACTTCAGAGCTTTTAGCAGCTGGGGGCTTTTGCAACTTTGCTGTGAGAAGCTTTTCTTCCCACTGTTAGGCTGTGTGAGAGATACTTGACATAAATTACAGTTAGCAGACAAAGACCAAAAGAAAAAAAACACACAACAAAAAACCAAAACCAAACCCCAAAACCTACCACCAAATGCTCAGAGGAAAACTTTTGCTCGTCAGATAGCCCCAAGCAGCTTCTTTGACCCTTTTGATGTAACCTTCCCATTCTATGATTCTGTGATTCTATGATTTTATGATTCT
The DNA here is from genome assembly GCA_013400475.1 of Tricholaema leucomelas. Classification (NCBI taxonomy): domain Eukaryota; kingdom Metazoa; phylum Chordata; class Aves; order Piciformes; family Lybiidae; genus Tricholaema lacrymosa; species Tricholaema leucomelas. Next base: position 89,886 of record WAAF01004491.1, read on the forward strand.
GTGGTTTTATGACTATAGTTCTGTGGTTCTGTGACTCTGTGACTCTCTGATTCTATGACTCTACAGTTTTATGACGCTGTGATTATATGATTCTGTGATTCTATGACTCTATAATTCTGTGATTCTATGACTCTATGACTCTGTGATTCTATAACTGTGATTCTGTGATTCTATGGCTCTGTGATTCTGTGATTCTATGACTCTATGACTCTGTGATTCTGTGATTCTATGACTATAATTCTGTGATTCTATGACTCTGTGATTCTGTGCTTCTATGACTCTGTGATTCTATGACTATGACTCTGATTCTGTGCTTCTATGACTCTGTGATTCTATGATTCTATAATTCTGTGATTCCATGACTCTGTGATTCTGTGCTTCTATGACTCTATAATTCTGTGCTTCTATGTCTCTGTGCTTCTATATCTCTGTGCTTCTATGACTCTATGACTCTGATTCTGTGCTTCTATGACTCTGTGATTTTGTGATTCTATGACTGTGATTCTGTGACTCTGTGATTCTGTGATTCTATGACTCTGTGATTCTATGACTCTATAATTCTGTGCTTCTATGACTCTGTGATTCTATGACTCTATGACTCTGATTCTGTGATTCTATGACTCTGTGATTCTATGACTCTATGATTCTGTGATTCTATGACTCTGTGATTCTATGACTCTATGATTCTGTGATTCTATGACTGTGCTTCTATGACTCTGTGATTCTGTGATTCTATGACTCTGATTCTGTGATTCTATGACACTGTGATTCTGTGCTTCTATGACTCTATGATTCTGTGATTCTATGACTGTGATTCTGTGATTCTATGACTCTATGTTTCTGTGATTCTATGACTCTATGATTCTATGACTCTATGACTCTTAATTCTGTGATCCTATGACTGTGATTCTGGTTCTATGACTCTATGACTCTGATTCTGTGGCTCTATGACTCTGTGATTCTACAGTTTTATGACTCCATGACTCTGTGATTCTGTGACTCTATGGTTTTATGACTCCAAAACTTTGATTCTGTGATTCTATGGTTTTGTGATTCTATGACTCTGTGATTCTATGATTTAATAAGCCTCTGGATTTATGATTCCAAGATTCAATGATTCTCTGATGTTAAATTTGCTCTTTCTTTACCTAGATTCCCAAAGAAGCCCACCTGGGACCTGCATTTCTCATTCCAACTCCCCCAGAGCAGCATCACCCTGATCCTTCTCACTTTGTCCTTTTGAAGGTCGATTTTAAAGAGCATGGAAGTAGCACAGTAAATCCTAATAGGATTCAGGAATAATTCCTCAGGGTATTGCCTTTGTGCATCCTCACTCTTGAGCTTCACCAGCTCCAGAGCCCTTGTGTTGTGACAGTGCCTGGGTGTCCCCAAGCCCTCTTGGCACACCACCAGCTCCTCATTCCTAGAACACTTCATTAACTGGCTGCAATCTGCTAGGGAGAGAGGACCAACATCTTCTTGTGTGCTCAGCACTGAGTTCCAGCAGAAGAACTGCAAGGTGTGGAGGAATTTGTCCTATTTCACTGCCATCTTTCTCTCCTCCCTGCCTGGTACCCACCAGCACTGGGCTCGCTGCTCTGGCTGCATGGGGCTCTTTGGGGAGCCAAGGGAAGGGGAGGGAGGGGGGGACATGGCCACCTGCCATGGAAATGGAGATCTTACAAACATAATGAAAGGCAAAACAAAGAAAACATTCTCTACACCCTGAGAGCTGCTGAGGAACAAACAACAGCTTACATATGGCTGGGGCTTGGCACTGCCTGTATTTTTACCCTGGGCCAGGGCTCCCTGTCTAGTTATTTACTGTATTAATGACACGAGGCAGAATGACAGCAGCAGGCTGAGCACGTTCATTACTGAGATAATTGTCGTTGTCTCCTGCAAGGCTGGGACAGCCACGCACTGCACAGAGCCCTGAGTGTGAGCAGAGCAGTGGCTGCAGGTGAAAGCCAAGAGCGATTCCTGGAGTCTCTCTTCTTGCTGCTTTTCACAGAATCAGAGAATCAGCCAGGTTGGAAGAGACCTCCAAGCTCAGCCAGTCCAACCTAGCACCCAGCCCTGCCCAATCAACCAGACCATGGCACTAAGTGCCCCATCCAGGCGTTTCTTGAACACCTCCAGAGATGGCGACTCCACCACCTCCCTGGGCAGCCCATTCCAATGCCAATCACTCTCTCTGACAACAACTTCCTCCTAACATCCAGCCTAGACCTCCCCTGGCACAACTTGAGGCTGTGTCCCCTTGTTCTGTTGCTGCTTGCCTGGCAGAAGAGCCCAACCCCACCTGGCTACAGCCTCCCTTCAGGTAGTTGTAGAACCACAGAATGTGAGGGGCTGGAAGGGACCTCCAAAGCTCATCCAGTCCAACCCCCCTACCACCGCAGGATTACCTAGAGCAGATCACACAGCAACACATCCAGACAGGTTGTGATTATCTCCAGAGAGGGAGACTCCACAACGCCCCTGGACAGCCTGTTCCAGGGTTCTGTCACCCTCACACTGAAAAAATTCCTCCTGATGTTTCCATGGAAATTCCTCTGCCTCAGCTTCCACCCAGTGCCCCTTGTGCTGTCATTGGGCATCACCCATCAGAGCATGGCTCCAGCATCCTGACACTCAACCTTTGCATCTTTATAGCCATTGTTGAGGTCACCTCTCAGTCTCCTCCTCTCCAAGCAGCACAGCCACAGCTTCCCAGGCTCTGTGAGAGAGATGTTCCATTCCCTTTTCTTCCATGTCCTCTCTCTGCTCACTACCTAGCAGAGAGAAGGATGCTCTGTTTGGTTGCCAGGATCATTTTCTTTCACTGTCAGTCATCCTCTGTGAGAAGAGGCTTGTGGGGTCATAAAGGTGACTCCTTCTTTTCCTCCAGCCTCTTCTCTGTGTTATGTTTGTACCTAAAGCTTTCGCTTCTAAATCACTGTGGATATTTCAACTTCCTCAAGTAGACACTCAGCCCTAACCCCTCAGGTAAACGATGTAGAAAGCTGCTTATGGTTTTCTCTGCTCTTTGAAAGAAAGTTGTTCATTTCCAAGATGAAGAAGCTCTCCTGTACTAGTGATTCTGATTCAAATATGCACCAGAACCCAACTGCTTCAGAGCAGCTCTCAATATGCAACATGTACTCCTGTACTCAGCATTGCTCAGGCCACACCTTGAGTGCTGTGAGCAGTTCTGGGCTCCTCAATTCAAGAGAGATGTTGAGGTGCTGGAAGATGTCCAGAGAAGGGCAGCAAGGCTGGGGAGAGGCCTGGAGCACAGCCCTGTGAGGAGAGGCTGAGGGAGCTGGGGGTGTGCAGCCTGCAGAAGAGGAGGCTCAGGGCAGAGCTCATTGCTGTCTGCAGCTACCTGAAGGGAGATTGTAGCCAGGTGGAGTTAATGCTGCATTACTCCTTTCAACCTTGCCTCTCCACTTGCCCTATTTCCCTCTTGTAACAGCTGTTCCCAATTCCAGGTGATGAAGTTGCTCCATGCCAGCCCTTCAGTAGCTTTTTAACCCTAAGGGTGAGCAGCTGAGTTATCTGCAGTCTGCTCTGTGTTGTGCACGGAGTGAGGAGTTTTCTGTATCAGACTGTTCTGGGAGATACTTTTTTTCCTCCCTTTCCTGCTTGGTTTGCTGTAGGCTGCTGCTTCTTGTCTTTGAATAATACACACAGAGCTGGGGTAAGTTCAGAGCTCTTTGTATGGTTTGATGCTAATTTGTGCTTTAAAATGAGACTTTCTGCCTATGTGAGGAGGGAGAGCTGTCTTGGCATGATGGTGCCTGCCTTGTGTTCTGCAGCTAGTTGGGAGTTTCTCCCTTCTCCAAGGAAGACAAAGTTCCTGGGATGCTTTGGAGAGAATGGTGTGACTGAAGCAGGAGAGAAGGACCTGACTTGAACATGTCCAAAGAAGGGTGGCAAGGCTGGTGAGGGGCCTGGAGCACAGCCCTGTGAGGAGAGGCTGAGGGAACTGGGCTTGTTTAGCCTGGAGAAGAGGAGGCTCAGGGCAGAGCTCATTGCTGTCTGCAGCTCCCTGAAGGGAGGCTGTAGCCAGCTGGGGTTGGGCTCTTCTGCCAGGCAAACAGCAACAGAACAAGGGGACACAGCCTCAAGTTGTGCCAGGGGAGGTCTAGGCTGGATGTTAGGAGGAAGTTGTTGTCAGAGAGAGTGATTGGCATTGGAATGGGCTGCCCAGGGAGGTGGTGGAGTCACCATCCCTGAAGGTGTTGAAGCCAAGCCTGGATGAGGCACTTGGTGCTATGGTCTGTTTAATTAGAAGGTGTTAGGTTGGACTTGATGATCTTAGAGGTCTTTTCCAACCTAGTTAGTTCTGTGACTCTGTAACTTTGAAGGAGAGAGATACTTTTTCTGAGCAGTGCAGGGGTGGCTTGCACCATGCCCACCAAGAGTGTCTGGTGACTTGGATGTGACTGCTTGAGGAACTTTGTCCTTTGCTTAAAGCCCCAGACCAGAGCAACTGCCCTTTGGTGACCCTGTTAGGTGCCTCCTGCATCACACAGAATGCTGGAGATCACCACCACCACCACCTCTTGTACTTTCTGGGGGGGTAAAAATTACTTTGATGCTCCAAGAGGGATCATCGCTGCGCTGCTTCCTTCATGTGTGGTTATGGCACTTCAAGAGATGGTTTAATGGCCATGGTAGTCTTAGGCTGATGGCTTGGCTCAGTGATCTTGGAGGTTTTTTCCAACTGAAACCATTCTGTGATCCTTTTCTGTCCTGTTTGCTATTAAAGACAGCAACAGAGCTTGGCTCTTCTCTCGCTTAGTTCCAGGGCTGCAGGCAGTGATGGCAGGTCCTCACAGGTATCACAATCAGACCCTTCCTACCCTCCTAAATAGCTTTTGTGCACTTTAAACTATCAGGGATGGTGGTAAAGGGATGTCTTCTGAAGCTGAGACTTCGTTTTTCCTTCACATGCACCTCTCCTGTGATAAATTTCGCTGCTGCAGGTGGCTGTGAAGTGAATCTGGTCCATTAAACCCTCTGCCAGAATGGTTGGTTGGTGGGGTGCAAGAGCCTTTCCTGTGACTTCAGGTGGTGGTTTCCAAAGCAGTGATGTGCTTTACTGAAGAGTCTAGAGAGCAAGACTTAGGAGGAGTGGCTGAGGGAACTGGGAGTTCTTTAGCCTGGAGAAGAGGAGGCAGAGCAAAGACTTCACTGCTCTCTACAGCTGCCTGAAAGGTTTGTGTTAGGACTTGAGAATAGGTATGTCGAGGAGCAACTGAGGGGTGTGGGATGGTTTAGTCTGGAGAAGGCTGAGAAGAGACCTCATTGCTCTCTGCAACTTCCTGAAAGGAGTTTGCAGTGAGGTGGGGTTGGTCTCCCTAGTATCAGGCGATAGAACAAGAGGAAATGGCCTGAAATTGTACCAGGGGAGGGTTAGGTTGGAGATGAGGAAACATTTGCTGCAAGAGTGGTCAGGGATTAGAAGAGGCTGCCCAGGGAAGTGCTGGAGTCACTGTCCCTGGAGGTGTGCAAGAAACCTGTGGCCATGGCACTTAGGGACATGATTTGATGGCCATGGTGGTATTGAATTGAAGGTAGGACTCAATGATCCTAGAGGGCTTTTCCAACTGAAATCATCCTCTGATTCTATGAACATCTTGATGCTTAACCTCTGCATTTAAATGCTTGCTAGCAGAGTGCTTTGTGTGCAAGGAAGCCCTGGAAACAAACCCAGCAAGGAAGGTCTGACAAAGACATTTGCTAGCTTCATTTGAAGGAGGTTTGCCCCTTTGTGGCTGCCTCTCCAGGCTTTCTTGAATTATTACCCTTGCCAGTAAATTTTCAGCCAGGTAATGAGTCTGTGCTTGCAGCTTCTTCAGATGCACACAGAGTTCCTCCTACCTGGGTGCAAAACTGCAAGCTTGGCATTGGATGCTACTTCAAGCCTGACAAACCAGACCTAGAGCTAAATCAGTGGGAGTGCTTGGGTGACCTTTTGATGGAATTCCTGTCCCTTAGTCCTTGCCTTGCAGCCTCTGCAACTTGCTGGTTTGTGGCTGTTGTCAAAGCAACCCTAGATACGTTTTTCGGAGGGAGCTCTTGTTCAGAGATAAGATTGGGTTTTGCTGTAGGAACTTGAGTTGGAATCTTTGGGCAGCAGTTTGTTGTCCCAGGTGACATTTCATAGAGCTGTGGGACCATAGAATGGTGAGGATTGGAGTGATCTCTGGAGATTGACACAAAACCCCTTGCCCAGGCAGGCTCCCCTAGGGCAGGACACACAGGAACATGTCCAGATGGGTCTTGCAAACCTCCAAAGTGAGGTGTGACTGCTGCTGCTTTCCTCCCTCTTTAAGCTGTGGTGTCCAGGGTGCAAAAGATATGGATTGGGGCTTTTTTGGGGGACAGTTAGGGTTTTCTCTGCTTGCCCTCTCCACCCCAGCTTGATGAGAAAAGAAAAAGTGGAGTTTTGGGGGTTATTGGGAGAGATTTTTCTCTGTTGCATCCAATACCTGCTGGCAAAGCAATTGGCTATTTCCTAGCAGTTGTTACCGTTTTGTGGGTTATGAAGAAGTGGTTTACACTTCAGGTCAGACGTCCTGCTGACAGTGCTGGGAGCACTGGTGCCAGCTGGAAGCCCAGAGCTGAATTTTGGGGTGAGAAGGGCTGTTTTTTATCCCTAACCTGGTGCTACCCCCCAGCATTTGAGCTGCTCATCTGACACTGACATGCAATCGTTTGATTCAGGCTGGCCTGGGGCTCCCTTTAATGATATTTCTTTACCTGTCTCCTGAGGTGTGATTGCTGCTGCCTTCCTCCTTCAGCAAGCTGGGGTGCAGAAGCCAAAAGTGGGATTTAGAGCGGTTGGGAGGGCATTGAGGTGGGCATTGCTTCACTGTGTCCCAAACCTGCTGGCAAAGAAAAAGGCTCCTTCCTAACAGTTGTTAATTAAAAGGTTAGAAAGAAATGGTTTACACTTCAGGTCAGGCATCTTGCTGACAGTACTGGGAGCACTAATGCCAGCTGGAAGCCCAGAGCTGATTTTTGGAGTGAGAAGGGCTGTTTTAGTCCCCGAACCTGGTGCCACCTCAGCACTTTAGCTGCTCCTCTGAAGCCGACAGGCAGCCGTTTGGTTCAAGCCGACCTGGGACCCCCTTTAACGATTCTTCCTTTACCTGCCTCGTTGTGTTAAAGCAAGGAGTGGGGGAAGGAAGGGCTTGCACGGGAGAGGGAGCGGGG
>WAAF01004492.1:519-35221 GCA_013400475.1 Tricholaema leucomelas
GGGGAAAAAAAAAACCCTACACCAAAACCCACAACACTCACCCGTTGGAGTGGGAGCACAAAAATGTTGTCCTTTAGCAGCGCCGGGAGGGATTGTCTCGGGGAAGCCTCTTTTTTTTTTTTGGGTTGATGGAGGTGATGGAGAGGAGAAGGAGGGAGGGGGGTGTGGGGGTGTCGATTCTCAATGGATTATCTGCGTTGCGAATAGGACTCAAAAGGGCTCCTTTGGCAAGCGAATGGGTTTCAAAAATGGCAGCCATGAAGGCCATTTAGTATTTTAAAGTGAGGTTTTATTTTAGGGGGGAGGGGGAAGAGGTTTAAAAAGGAATGTTTGAACTCGGCAGATTTTCTCTATGTTTTTTTCCCCCCATCCCTCTCCTTCTCTCCCCCCTCCTCCTCTCTCCCCTTTCTTTTGATTTATGAAAGTGAAGTGGGTTCACCTCGACCTCTCCTCTATTGAGAGAGGCAGACAGTCACCCTTTAACAAGCCTATAGCAGACTATGCCCTGGAGACAGACAAGAAGCCTTAAGAACTGTTGGCATTTCCCTAGGCTCTTGATTAACCTCCAAACCCTCTTATTCTGTATTCTTTTCAGAAGAAATTAGGTTACAATGTGTAAATTTTCTTTTTTCCACAGTGTAATTGTATTTAGGAATTCTCTTACCTCGAATTGTGTACAGTAGTGCAAAGGCATCAAGTCTCTGTGTCCTGTTCTCCTCCCCTCCATCACAGACTCAGGAGATCCCTTTTCCACGCTGCTCCTGCTGCATTTCCAAGCATGGTCGATGTCTAGCATTTAATTTTCACCCTGAAAGAAGTTTCCAGGGGCCAGGCTTGCTGAAGTAGCTGGAAATCAGCTCCTCTCTTTGTTAGTTTTGCTGCAGTGGGACAGCTCTAACTCGGGGGCTCAGTGGAGGTCTGGTTTGTGTTAAGACTTGAGAACAGGTCTGGTGAGGAGCAGCTGAGGGATCTGAGGTGGTTTAGTCTGGAGAAGAGGAGGCTGAGAGGAGACCTCACTGGTCTCTACAACTCCCTGAAAGGAGGCTGGAACCAGATGGGGTTGGTCTCTTTGCCCTATTATCTCACCTAGGTGACAGAATGAGAGAAAGTGGCTGGAAACTGTGTCAGGAGAGAGTTAGGTTGGAGGTGAGGAAAAATTTCTTTGCTGCAGGAGTGGTCAAGGATTGGAAGAGGCTGCCCAGGGAGGTGCTGTAGTCTCTATCCCTGGAGCTGTGCAAGAAACCTATGGCCCTTGGGGACATGGTTTGATGGCCATGTTGGGTTGAAGGCTGGACTGGGTGATCTCAGAGAGCTTTTCCAACCTCACCAATTGTGTGCTTCTGTGTGCAGCTCATATCTATCTGAGAATTACTCTGATTGGATTAATTTCTTGGAGCCTGACCAAAGCTTCCACAGTAGGAGGAATGTATTTCCCTGTTGCCCTGGGCTTGCTGTTACTCTTGAATGCTGGTTACAGACTCACAGAAACAGGCAGCTTGGCAAAGGCCCTCAGGATCACCAAGTCCAACCTATAACTCTACAAGATTCACCTTAAACCATATCCCCAAGCACCACATCAACATTGTGTTGCTCCAAGTCCTACTGTCAAGTGTATCACTCCTTGATGGTCTGAATTCTCTTGGGGGCTGAAGGAATGAGGTTCTGGCTCCTACTGGAGCAGACACCATGCAGACAGCTGCTGATAGCTCCTTCCAACAGCCCTACAGTACTCTCTAACCTTGACCTTGAGGTTGTTGCCAGAGATGGAGGGGGAGAGAAGGTTGCTGGGACCTGTCTGTGCACTCTGCAGACCTCTTGCAGAACATCTTTCAAGACCTCTCTTTGTGGTCAAGCAGTGTTGCTGCCCTTTTTTTTGGCCAACTTCTCTTGGGACCTTTGGGAGGAGGAAGGTGCAGCAGAGCCCAAGGGGTTTCCTTGTAATCCTTGCAGTGCCTCCATCCAGTCTGCAGGACTCTTAAGGAGCACATTCCTGTTGAGCAGGAGGGGAGCAGGACTGGGCCAAGGAGTGCTGCCTCTTGCAGTAGGTGACTATTTCCAAAACAGAGCTCTGCTGTTTCAGGAGGAATCTGTCTTGGCAGTGTTGCTCCACACTCATCAATGCCAAGACCCTTATTTCACAGAATCAGAATTGTCAGGGCTGGAAGGGACCTCAAAGATCATCTAGTTCCAACCCCCCTGCCATGGGCAGGAACACCTCACACTAGATCACATTGCTCAGAGCCACATCCAGCCTGGCCTTAAACACCTTCGGGGGTGAGGCTTCTACCACCTCCCTGGGCTTGAGGACATCTTCATTAGTCAGTGATGTTTGACTTGGGTGTGAAGCTGCTTTAATGCTGTAAAGAGCTTTGTGTTTAAAGCAGGTTGGTTGGACTAGGACAAGGAGCAATGTCTGTAAGCTGCAGCACAGAAGGCTCCACCTCAACACAAGAGAGAACTTCTCTACTGTAAGGGTCCCAGAGCACTGGAACAGGGTCCCCAGAGAGGTTGGGGAGTCTTCTTTGGAGACTTTCAAGGCCTGTCTGGATGTGTTCCTCTGTGGTCTGTGTTAGATTGTGTGGTCCTGCTCTGTACTCGATCTCTTTGGGTCCCTTCCAACCCCTAACATCCTGCGGTCCTGTGAACAGACCTGAGAGGTCACTTCTGCTGCTCTTGGCTCAGCAGCAGAGCTCAGCAGCTACCCAAATAGAGGAGCTGATTCTGCAGTCACGGGGTTTGACTTGTCTTTGACAGCTGAGCAGAGCGGGGAGAAGGAGCTTCTGTCACATGAGAGTTGGCAGCAATCCGAGCCCAGCCCAAGAATTCAGGTTTTGGAGGCAGAACTCTGTTGTATATGGGAAAGGGAGGAGGGGGGGAAAGGGGGATAGAAGCCTTAGACTCTTCAAAGGGGGAATGAAAATGGAGTTCGCAGTGACCTCTAGTGGGGATGCAGCCTAAGAGCTGCAGGGAGGGCTGAGGAGCCTCTTCAGGAGCGATGTGTGCCTGCAGTAGCTCAATTTACCCATCAGAAAGGTTGGAGTCCATCGCTTGGTCTTCAGACCTCACCCTTCAGTCTTTCGGTGAGGTCTTCAAACCAACTCGAGCGGTGGCATCGGCGTAAACCTCCCTGTGACTTGAGTGCTGACAGGGTGTTAGATAATTCATTAAAGCCCAGGATGTCAGCATCCCTGCCCAAGAGCAAACAGCCTGACACATGATACTTGGTGTCAGTGGGCCTCATCTTCAGCCCTGTTAGCTCTTGATGGGCAAAGTGCAGGTTGGAGAAGGAGTTGAGATGATGCACGGCAGTGATGCAGGTAAAGCAGGAGGGACAAACAGAAAATCCTGCTGAGTTGGGAGGGTGGTGGGAAGGAAATTCAGCACCTCTGGTGGGTTGGGGATGATCTGGGGAGGTGTGGAGGAGGTTGGCTATTAGGAACAGTTTCTTTGCTGCCAGAGTGCTGAGATGTTGGAAGAGGCTGCCCAGGAGTCACCATGCCTGGAGGTGTTCAAGAAACGTGTGCTTTTGGGGGCATGGTTTAGTGAGCATGGTGGTGTTGGGTTGATGGTTGGACTGGATGATCTCAGGGGTCTTTTCCAGCCTTAATGACTTTATGATTCTTGAGTCTATGAACTGATGGCTTTGGGGGTGGCCCCAGGACATCTGGAGTGTCGCATGGTGTGCTGCTGTAGGTGAGGGTGTTTGGATGGCTAAGGGGATGCCTCAAAGGTACTCTAGGTGAGATGGTGCCCACCTGAGGATCTCACCTCTTTAGGTATTTGCATGGGTAGCATGGCTGGTTTGGGTTTTCCTAAGGAGTGACATCATAACTAATCAGAGAGGTTGTGGAGTCTCCTTCTCTGGAGCCTTTCAAGGCCTGTCTGGATGTGTTCCTCTGTGATCTGTGCTAGATTGTGTGGTTCTGCTCTAGCAGGGATGTTGGACTCCATCTCCTTGAGTCCCTCCCAACCCCTAACATCCTGTGATCCTATAACCACAGAATGCTTTGGCTTGGAAAGGACCTTTAAAGATCATCTCATTCCAACCCCCTGATCCTCCTCTCACCCCACACATTGCTCTCCCCTGTGGTGTTAAACCAAAGAAAGGGCAGCAGTTAACTTTGGAGCCTGTTGAAGTGCTGAGCCTCTGACACAGGTGAATGATGATTTTGTGAATTTGGGTGAATTTTGTAAAGGGAGATAAAAAGAAGTTGTTTCTTTCTAACTGTTCCTTGCCAGGTCTTGCTTGGTTTGTACAAACTTTGTCAAAGGAACCAACCTGCTGCTCCTGACCTTGTATTGCTTACTACAGGGGAGTTGGACTAGATGACCTTTAAAGGTCCCTTCCAACCCTTCTGTGAGCATCAAGAGCTGCCCATCTCATGGGTGTGTGGTGTGGTCTGTTGCAGTTCCTTGTAGCTCATGCTGATGGACAAGCCCCTGTGGGAACAGAAAAAAGGCTTCTTTGTAGTGAGAGAGAGATCTTCTGATAGAGCTTGTGTCTCAGGAGGCAAGAAAGAAAATCTCCTGGCTCTAAAGTGATGAGGGAAGGAAAACAATCCTCTGAAAGGAGCAGTGACTTGCTGGGGTGATGTGCCGATGAGTCCTGGGGTGGGCATCTCTTGCTGATGGTGATGCCAGGTAAGCACAACGCAGTGGAGTAGGGGAGGGATAGGGTGGTTTGTGGTACTGTGATAACAAAATTGCCTGTGCTCAGCAGCAGTAAAATAGTGAGAAAATCTGAGCACAAAAGCAGCCCAGAAAAGAGTTTCAGGATTTTTTTGTCTGATGGGAACCAGTGTCACTTACCAATTAACATACCAGTGAGAGAACTGGGGTAAGGAAACCTGAGCAGGCCACTCTGGTGTCAGGCTGCTTCTTCCCTGCTTCCTGGCTTGCAGAGAAGGTAAAAGTCTCCTATCCAGCCTGTTTAACTCTCACAGAAGGATAAATCCTCCTGAAGTTGTTTGTAGTCTTTTGCAGCACAGAAGGCCAGTGGCATCCTGGGCTGTGCCAAAAGAGGCATGGCCAGAGATGATTCTGCCTCTCAGCTCTAAGACTTCACCTGGAGTACTGTGTCCAGCTCTGGAGTCCTCCACGCAGGAAGGACTTGGACCTGCTGGGAGCAGGTCCAGAAGAGACCATAAAGACGGTCAGAGGGCTGGAGAACTTCCTCTGTGAGGACAGGCTGGGAGAGTTGGGGTTGTTCAGCCTGGAGAAGAGAAGGCTCCAGGGATCTTAAAGCAGCATTTCAGTATCTGAAGGAGACCTACAGCAAGGCTGGGGAGGGACTGTTTAGAAGAGGGTATGGGGATGGGATGAGGGCAATGATTTGAAGCTGAAGCAGGGACAGATTTAGGTTGGACATCAGGAGGAAGCTCTGCACCATGAGGGTGCTGAAACACTGGAACAGGTTGCCCAGGGAGGTGGTTGAGGCCCCATCCCTGGAGACATTCGAGGTCAAACTTGAAGCCCTGAGTAACCTGATCTAGTTGGAGGTGTCCCTGCTGACTGCAGAGGGGTTGGACAAAATAACCTTTGAAGGTCTTTTCCAACCTGGTGCAATCTGTGGTAGCGAAATGCCAAACTCCAACCTCATCAGGCAGCCACTGTCCGTGGAGCAGAACTACAGTGAGTATAGGGTGGAGTGGTAGGAGTGCAGGGCTGGAATCACAGAACCAAGGAGAAATTATTTTTTGGGGAGGGGAAATACATTACAGTGAAGTTACAAGACTGCTAAAAACGTTTGCAGAAGACATTTGTGATGTGGCTATGGCCATGACAACCACACTCAACGCACCAGATATGACCACATGTTCTGTCAGCTCTCAGCCCAGAAGAGAAATCTTTGCTATCATCCCACTTAATATTGCACTTTGAAAAGCCACTTTGTAAGGTTTGCTCAGGATTTGTGTGAAGCTGTAAGGATCTTTGTGGCAGCTCTCCCCACTGCTGGGCTGAGTGGTGGTGTGGGAGCTCCAGCAAGTGTGGACCAGAGTGCGTAGTCTGGAGGTAGGTGGTCAGGTTTGTGCTAGTTTGAGCCTGGCTGGGATATTCTGGTGAGAAGAATTAGATGAGAGGCTGTGAAAAGGAAACAATGGTGATGGCTACTGCACTCATAGGCTTGCTGAGGTGGATAAGAACAAGAACACATAGATAACAGAGTCTCTCACTGGCTTTTGAGCTGCACTTGTCTCTCTAACCTAACTTGCTGCTTCCAAACTCCCCCTGGCCGACCCTCCAAACTCACCTTGAAGGTTAGGCAAAGTCTGGGAAAAGGAAGAGGGGTGGAAAGGTGGATAAGAGCCTCTCCTGGGGACTCTGGTTTCTGGGAGGGCTGCTGTGTTTCTGTATTGCTTTTTAACTTGTCTCTTCCTGTCTATAGCTGTATAGGTTGTCAATATCTGCTTGTATATTGTGCTAAGCTGTAAGTATAAAGCTTCATTCAATTTCCAGCAGCTGAGTCTAGTCTGGGTGATTGTACTTAAGTGTGTGTGTATAACACCCAAACCATCACAAGGTTGAAGGTAGAGATGGCCATGTCTAGTGGTTTGAGATCTCTTCACAAGAGTGGTCAGAGAGTGGAACAGGCTGCCCAGGGAGGTGGTGGAGTCAACACCCCTGGAGGTGTTCATAAAATGTGTGGCCGTGGCACATGGGGATGTGTTTTAATGGCCATGGTGGTGTTGGGCTAGTGCTTAGACTTGATGTCAGAGATTTCTTCTAGCCCAAAGGATTCTGTGATGCCATGACTGTGGAGAACTTGGAGTGCAAACCTGTATGGTGTGAAACTGCCCTCCTTAGGGAAGGGCAACAACTCGGATGCTAATCCTTCCCTCTTCCCCATGCAGGGGTTGATTTGGCTATGAGGAAGGACTTAGCTGACCCTTAGAACCCCTGCATGCTTTCTTCTGCTTCTGAATCATCCAACCTTTGTGTTGTAGAAAGAAGTGGAAGATAACACTGATGAAAACATGGAAGGGGCTCTGATAGCTCGGGACAGAGTCGGGGTGCAGGACTTTGTGCTTCTGGACTCCCACACCAGCGAGACTGCGTTCCTCAACAACCTGCGCAAGCGGTACCAGGAGAACCTCATCTATGTAAGTGCTGCCTGTGTGGAGTTGTGGAGCCTCTGGTAGATGAAATGCCTGTAAATGTGACCCACATGTTGAAAAAACAAATCCCTGTTGTTGCCCATCTAGATGGGATACAAACAAACTTCAGGGACAGGGAGCTCTGTCAGTATGGAGGATCCTCTGCCAGCCTGGTTTTGTTGTGCTCTGAGGCAGGGCAGTGCCCAGGGGGAGGTGGTGGAGTCACCATCCCTGAAGGTGTTTAAAAAAACCAACATATACATGTGGCACTTCAGGCCATGGTGGTCTTGGACTTCATGATCTTGGAGATCTTTTTCAACCTTCATCATGATTCCATGAGGCAATAAACCTTGTGAGATGTTAGTACTCAACAGAGTGATCACCCAGTAGTAGTCTGGCTGCTTCACCCAAGGGAGATCAGAGTCTCAGCCTGCTCAGAGTTGCCTTAGAGAGCCCAACAATGTTCAGTAGTGTTCCACTCTCCCAATCCCTTACTCTCTTTGAAGGCAAGGCAGTGCTGGATGTGGTATCTCACTTGTCTGAGAAGCACAGAGTGCTTCGTGCTGCAGGCTAAGGTGACTCCGCAGCCATGGCCATTTTCTCAGCAGCCTCCAAGCTCTCCACTGCCTTAGAGCAATGACAACGATCTCAATACATCCCTCTGGGGCTGCTCATCTTTAGGCTTTCAGCTCTAGTGCTCTTAGCCTTTGCTCATCACAGAGCTGCTCCAGGCCCTTCAGCAGCTTTGCAGCCTCCCCTGGACTCTCTCCAGAAGTTCTCTGGGCTCCCCAGTCCAGGAGAGACAGAGCTGGACCCAGGGCTCCAGCTGTGGTCTCCCTAGAGCAGAGGAAAGAGACTTTTTAGGCTGTCAAGTAATGATAGGACTGGGGGAAATGGAACAAAGCTAGAAATGGGTAGGTTCAGACTGGACGTTAGAAGCTCTTCAGCATGAGGGTGGTGAGAGCCTGGAATGAGTTGCTCAGGGACATGGTGGAAGCCTCATCCCTGGAAGTGTTTAAGGCCAGGCTGGATGAGCCTGTAGACAGCCTGATCTAGTGTGAAGTGTCCCTGCCCATGGCAGGGGGGTTGGAACTGGCTGTTCCTTGTGGTCCCTTCCAACCCTGACTGATTCTATGATTGTCAGATGAGAGTTGATGGCTGTATGGCTCTAATGGAAATAAATGAAATGAGGACAGAAAAGAGGGCATTGTGACAGGGTGAAAATGGATCCAAAGGTGTCCTGACATGTGTGATTTGGTCACCTTTCAGAGCTGAGAAGGCCTTTTCTGTGTTTGAGCTGTTATCTGTGGAACATACACCACTTGGCTTTCCCTCCCAGCAGTAGTTATGGGTCACTCCCAGAGATGTTTGTGAAAGAGCTGGGAGAGCAAATGTATCACTGTGTTAACTTGATGGAATTTGGTGGTTTTCTGCTAAGCATCACGAGATACCAAAGTGTTGTCTAGAGCACGTAAAGCTTTAAGCTTGCTGCCATTGTTCAACTCCACTCATAACTAGGTAGGTATTGGAGGATGTTTGGTGCTGGCTTTGAAATCTTGAAGCTTGTGGAGGGTGGTTGTTTTTTTTTTCTGGGTTGGTTTGGGGTTTTGGTTGTTTTTCCCTTCCCTCCTCTCCCACCAAGCTCTCTATGATCTTTTCCAGTTGTTATTGCATAATGTGCTGTTGAAATTGACTCCCCTTGGGCCCTGTCGCTGTAGTGATGGAACAAGTTCCTCACCTGTGTGCATTCCTTCTCCCTGCAGACATACATTGGTACTCTTCTTGTGTCTGTCAACCCTTACCAAGAGCTGGATATCTACACCCTGACACAGATGCAGCTTTACCGAGGGGTCAACTTCTTTGAACTGCCACCACATCTGTAAGTGAAACCTGCAGCAGGCTGCCCAGGGAGGTTGTGTAGTTGTGCTGGTTTGAGGCTAATGGCAATATTTTAATGAGAGAAATCAGATTGCTGGCTGTGAAAAGAAAATAGTGATGTCTCTATTATCCATTTGTTCTGCTGGGATGTATCAAAACAAGGGCTTAAAGATAAGGCAGTCACTGCATGGCTGTCACTGGATCAACTCTTCTGCCTGAACCTGCATGTCCCCAACTAATCATTTTGCTTCTGCCCTCTCCTGCTGACCTTTACAGCTCACCCTGCATGTAAGAGAGATTCTGAGATAAGGGAGGAGATGGAAAGAAGGTGGAAGGGTGGTTGGGAGCCCCTCCTGGGCACTCTGGCCGCTGGGAGGGGTTTTGGTTTTCTGTATTACTTTTAACGTGCATATTACTGTATATAGTTGTAAATGTCTATATTATAGGCTGTGTGTATATATATATATATGCTTGTAAATTGTGCTAAGCTGTGAATATAAAGCTTCATTCTTTACGATCACAGAATGTCAGGGGCTGGAAGGGACCTCCAAAGCTCATCCAGTCCAACCCCCCTACCACAGCAGGATCACCTAGAGCAGATCACACAGCAACACATCCAGGCAGATCTTGAATATCTCCAGAGAGGGAGACTCCACCACTCCTCTGGGCAGCCTGTTGCAGGGTTCTGTCACCCTCACACTGAAAAAAATTCCTCCTGATGTTTCCATGGAAATTCCTCTGCCTCAGCTTCCACCATTGCCCCTTGTGCTGTCCCTGGGCATCACCCAGCAGAGCCTGGCTCCAGCCTCCTGGCATTCACCCTGCACATATTGATAACCATTGCTGAGCTCACCTCTCAGTCTCCTGCTCTCCAAACAGCACAGCCTCAGCTCTCTCAGGCCCTCTTCATAAGAGAGATGTTCCGTTCCCTTCATCATCTTTGTGGCTCTGTACTGGACTGTCCAGCAGTTCTATGTCCCTCTTGAACTGGGAGGCCCAGAACTGGACACAATACTCCAGATGCAGCCTCATCAAGGCAGAGTAGAGAGGCAGGAGACCCTCTCTCGACCTACTAACCACAGCCCTTCTAATACACCCCAGAGTGGCATTGCCCCTCCTGGCCCCTAGAGCACATTGCTGGCTCATGCGCAAGCTCCCATCCACTAGGACCCCCAGATCCTTTTCCCCTTCACTGCCTTCCAGCTGGCTGAGTTAGTCTGGTTAATCTGGTGTGTGTGAAACTCCAAAACCACCACAGTAGTCATCTTCTCAGAAGACACTCAAGACCCATCTGGATGCATTCCTGTATGTCCTGCCCTGGATGAACCTGCTTTAGCAGTAGGGTTGGACTGGATGATCTCTGGAGGGCCGTCCCAACCCGTACCGTTCCACGATTGTCCTCTGATCCCTCCTTGTGTTCCTTGCTCAGATATGCCATAGCTGACAATGCCTACAGGCTGATGTGCAGTGAGTACAACAACCATTTCATCCTCATCTCGGGGGAGAGTGGAGCTGGGAAGACAGAAGCATCCAAGAAGATCCTGCAGTATTATGCCGTGACTTGTCCAACGACAGAGCAGCTGCAGATCGTCCGCGACCGCCTGCTGCTTTCCAACCCTGTTCTGGAGGTAAAAGCTGAAGGAAAGTACAGAAAGCAGAAGAGTTGGGATTGACACCAGAGGGATGGGAGGTCATTCAGAGGGACCCAGATAGGCTGGAGAGGTGGGCCCAGGTGAAGCTCATGAAGTTCAATGAGAGCAAGTGCAGGGTCCTGCACCTGGGGCAGAACAATTCTCACTATCAGTACAGGCTGGGGGAGGAGGTGTTAGAGAGCAGCCCTGTGGAAAGGGACTTGGGGATGCTGGTGGACAAGAAGCTGGACATGAGCAGACAGTGTGAGCTTGCAGATCAAATACAGCCCTGAGCTGCATCAAAAGAAATGTGGCCAGCAGAGCCAGAGAGGGGATTCAAAAGGGTTTAGCACCAGGCTTGCCAGTGTTGGGTTGGTGGTTGGGCTCTGCTCTAAAGGGGTTTAGCACCAGGCTTGCCAGTGCTGGGTTGGTGGTTGGGCTCTGCTCTAAAAGGGTTTAGCACCAGGCTTGCCAGTGGTGGGTTGGTGGTTGGGCTCTGATCTGAAAGGTCTTCTCCAGCCTAAGTGATTCTAAGTTTGTATTTATTTAATTCCACTAAATTCAGTGGTGGGATGCAGTTGATGCAGCAGATCTTTTTTAGTGGAGGTTGGCAGGTCATAGAATCACAAAATCACCCAGGTTGGAAGACACCTGCAAGATCACCCAGCCCTATCCAATCAACCAGACCATGGCACTGAGTGCCTCATCCAGGCTTTCCTTGGACGGCGACTCCACCACCTCCCCAGGCAGCTCATTCCAATGCCAATCACTCTCTCTGGGAAGAACATCCTCGTGGTGATCTTAGCTTAGTGGTTGGACTCCATGATCTTGAAGGTCTTTTCCAGCTGAAACAGGTCTATGATTCCAACCACAATAATCCTGTGGTTGTAGGAGGAGTGCCCTGACTCTTCTCTGCTCATCCCTAGGCTTTTGGGAACGCAAAGACCCTGCGTAATGACAACTCCAGTAGATTTGGGAAATACATGGACATCCAGTTTGACTTCAAGGTGAGAAGCTTCCCACTGCTGCAGCAGTGAACCTCTTGGATGCTTCTCAGGCAGCATAGGATTGATGAAGGCTTACACTGCAGATTTCTGCCCCTTTTCTTGTGGGCGTTGCATGTTGTGAGTAGAGTGACTGCTGCTGCTGGGGTTACTGCCAAAACTCAGCAGAAAGCTGATGCAGCTTGTTGTTAACCAGGAGTTATACTGGCAAGGCAACAAACTGTTTAGATACTGAGTGTGGTGTCAGATACTGACTCTTAAACACAAGATGGCAGATAAGTAACAGCAGAAACTTGCTGCTCCTCGTTCCTGGGTGTGGAGGAACAGCCCTGGCAACCGAGTTCTTTCTGTCTGGTGGTGTTGATCTGACTGCTTTGTTCTGCCAGGGAGCTCCAGTGGGAGGGCACATCCTCAGTTACCTCATAGAGAAATCCCGGGTTGTCCATCAGAACCACGGAGAGAGGAACTTCCATATTTTCTACCAGTTATTAGAGGGTGGAGAAAAGGAACTTCTCAGCTGGCTTGGGCTGGAGCGCAACCCCCAGAAGTACGCCTATCTCATCCAGGTCAGTCAGAGCTGCTCTCCCTCCCTGGAGC
The DNA here is from genome assembly GCA_013400475.1 of Tricholaema leucomelas. Lineage (NCBI taxonomy): Eukaryota > Metazoa > Chordata > Aves > Piciformes > Lybiidae > Tricholaema lacrymosa > Tricholaema leucomelas. The sequence continues at coordinate 12,724 of WAAF01004492.1, forward strand.
TCACATTTTGAGCTGCAGAGACTGCAAATGCAGCTTCCCTCACATATTAAGTGTGCTGCAAGGCTGCTAAGAGGACCTGCTGTGTGTTGGACAATGGTTGCAGGAGACCTCTAGAAATCATCCTGTGCTAAAGCAGCGTCACCCATAGCAGCTAGCCCACAATGTCCAGGTGGGTTTGGAATCCTTTCACAGAAGGAGACTCCACAGCCTCTCTGGACAGCCTGCTCCAGGGCTTGGTCACCCTTGAATTCAAGGACTTCTTCTTCATGGAGCTTCTTAACATTCCAGTTTGTGCCCATTAGCTCTTGTCCTGTCACGGGGCACCACTGGAAACAAACTGCTCCCATCCTCTTGATGCTCACCCTCAAAGTGCTTCTAGTAATGAAATCAGACTTGCTACACAAGCTGAGGAAACTGGAAGTGAAAACAGCAACACAGTAGTAAACTCTGCTGCTGATTAATGAAATGGTTTTGCTGATGAATTGTGCTAATTGATCTTTCTTTTGCTGTCCAGGGTAAATGTGCCAAAGTGTTTTCTATCAATGACAAGAATGACTGGAAAATAGTCCGCAAAGCTTTTTCTATCATTGATTTCACTGAGAGAGACCTGGAGGTAGGTGTGGAGAAGGGCTGAGACACCCCCCCACACACACACACCCTGACCCAAGGGGGTTTTAAGGAAGGGCTGAACCCCTCAGTGGAGGTTGAGGAAAGACAGCAGCACACTCCTTACTGGAATGATGGAAGCAGCCTTGCTTGGGAGACATGCTAATGCACCAGGCCATCTTTTTCACACACAATCCCAGCATGGTGGAGCTTGGAAAGGACCTCTGGAGGTCAGCCAGTCCAACCCCACCCTGTTCAAGCAGGGGCACCCACAGTGTCTTGCCCAGGGTCATAATGGCCAGGTGGGTTTAGAAGCTCTCCAGAGAAGGAGACTCCACAACCTCTCTGGGCAGCCTGCTCCGGACCCCCAGCACCCTCACGCCAAAGAGGTTTCTCCTTCTGTTCAGATGGAACCTCCTGGGAAAGAAGTTCTTAATTTCTTCCTTTATGTTTAGGTGGAATTGGGGGAGTGAGTGGGTGAAAAGCTCTGTCCTTTGGTGCAGCATGATGGCAACTGGTGAGAGCATCTTTGTGAGGCTGTCTGGCTGATTCTCCTCCAGCCTAACCAGTGATAGAATCATAGAATGGTTCAGGTTGGAAGGGACCTCAAGGATCTTCCAGGTCCAACCTCCCAATAGAAGATGTTGTTAAAGGTCTCACCCAGTCTGGTCCTGAGCACCTCCAGGGAGGTTGTGGAGCACAGAATCACCTAATGTGATTTTTGATGAGTGATTCTGTGCTCCACAACCTCCCTGGGCAGCCTGTGCCAGTGTCTCACCACCCTCATTGCAAAGAAGCCTTTCCTAACATCTAGTTTGAATCTCCCCTCTGCCAATTTAAACCCATTACCCCTTCTCCTGTCATTACAACACCTTGTCAATAATCCCTCCTGTAGCCCCCTTCAGATACTGGAAAGCCACTCCAAGGTCTTCTCAAAGCCTTCTCTTTTCCAGGCTGAAGAGCCCCAACTCTTGTAGCCTGTCCTTATAGCAGAGCTGCTTCAGTCTGTATAACATGCATAAACAAGATTAGAACTACACCTTGGAGCTGCAGGAACCTGCTTCCTAATGGTGCATCTCTCCTTTTTAGCATCTCTTTGGAATTGTTGCCAGTGTGCTGCACCTTGGGAACATTCAGTTTGAAGAAGACAGCAATGGCCATGCCATCATTCGCGACGGGACGCAGATCAAGTGGATCTCCAAGGTATCTCTGCTGAGATGGTGTCAGAATTAAAGCCTCAGCCTTGCTGTGTTTTCCTCCCAAGGACAAAACCATCTGTTCCCAAAAGCAGGAGGATTGCCACTCAGTTTTTGATATAAACTATCTAGTTAAAGGTGTCCCTGCTTGCAGCAGATAGGTTGGATGGGATGGTCTTCAAAGGTCCCTTCCAACCTGATGTGGTCAATTACACTGTCTTGAATTGTACAGCCCTGCTTGTCTCTTTCATATCTGAACCTTCCTTACCTGCTGCTAACTCAAAGATGAGTGTAACTGGGAATGAACTGCTGGGCAGTAAGTTATCCATGGACAGCAATGTGCCCTCATGGCCAAAAAGGCAGATGGTATCCTGAAGTGTATGAAGAGTGTGGCCAGCAGGTCAAGGGAGGTTCCCCTTGCTCTGTACTCTGCCCTAATGAGACCACACCTGGAGTACTGGGTGTAGTTCTGGACTTCTCAGTTCAAGAGGGTCAGGAACACAGGAGAGAGTGTCCAGCAGAGGCTATGAGGATGAAAATCTGTCTGATGGGGAAAGGCTGAGAGACCTGGGGCTGTTTGGCCTGGGGAAGAGCAGCCTGAGAGTGGATCAATGTTTACGTGAAGAGTGGGTGTCAAGAAGGGACCAGGCTCTTTTCAGGGCTGTCCTGATAGAACAAGGAGCAATGGATACAAACTGAAACTCAGAAAATTCCTCAACATGAGGAAAAACTTCTTTGCTTTGAGGGTGCTGGAGCCCCAGAGCAGGCTGCCTAGAGAGGTTGTGGAATCTCCTTCTCTGGAGACTCGCAAGACCTATCTGGATGTGTTCCTCTGTGACCATGCTCTGTTGGGGGAGTGGGACTGGATGATCTCCAGAGGTTCCTGCCCTGCTGATCACACAGATGCCATTTATTTCAGTAGTCTCCTGCTGACCATGATCTGAGTGCCACTGTTTATTTCCTCCAGCTCCTGGGTGCACACCTGTCCATTCTACAGGAAGCTCTCACCCATCGGAAGATCGAAGCCAGATCTGAAGAGGTATGGGGTTAGTCCTGGGTTGGGAAGAGATTCCTTACAGTGAGGGGCTTGAGACACTGGAACTGCCCAGGGGGGATGTGGATGCCCCCTGCTTGGAGGTGTTCAAGGTCAGGTTGGACGGTTTGAGGTGCTGGAACATGTCTAGAGAAGGGCAACCAAGCTGGCAAAGGGCTCTTGAACACAAGTCTTATAGGTAATGGCTGAGAGACCTGGGGTGCCCTTCAGAAGAGGAGGCTGAGGGGAGACCTCATTGCTATCTACAACTGCTGGAATATGCCCAGAGAAGGGCAACAAAGCTGGTGAGGGGCCTGGAGCACAGCCCTGTGAAGAGAGGCTGAGGGAGCTGGGGGTGTGCAGCCTGCAGAAGAGGAGGCTCAGAGCAGACCTCATTGCTGTCTGTAGCTACCTGCAGGGAGGCTGTAGCCAGGTGGGGTTGGGCTCTTCTGCCAGGCAAGCAGCAACAGAACAAGGGGACACAGCCTCAAGTTTGTGGCAGGGGAGGGCTAGGCTGGATGTTAGGAGGAAGTTGTTGTCAGAGAGAGTGATTGGCATTGGAATGGGCTGCCCAGGGAGGTGGTGGAGTCTCTGTCCCTGGAGGTGTTCAAGCAAAGCCTGGATGAGGCACTTAGTGCCATGGTCTGTGTGACTGGCTAGGGCTGGGTGCTAGGTTGGACTGGATGATCTGGGAGGTCTCTTTCAACCTGCTTGATTCTATGATTCTCTTCCAACCTCAACATTTCAATGGTTCTAAATTGTAGTCAAGTCAAGGTCAGATCAGGTGAGCACTGCACTGTAGTACACAGCAATGTGGCTGGCTCCCCAAGCCATCATTGTGAAGCAGCTTTGAAGGAGCTTGCTCTGATGAGCTGTGCTGTTGATCATCTCTGGAATACCTTCACTTGCAGGTCCTAAGCCCCTTGAATGTGGATCTAGCATTCTGTGCTCGGGATGCAGTAGCAAAGGCCATCTATGGGAGAACCTTCACTTGGCTGGTCAACAAAATCAACAACTCTCTGGCTAACAAGGTTGGTTGCTTACCTAATGTCCTCCTAGACACTGAGTGCCCCTAGCATGCTGAGCAAAACTCCTCCAGCACTCATCACCAAATATTTCAGGCATTGGAATGAGCTGCTTAGGGAGGTGGTGGTGGAGTTGCCATCCCTGGAGGTGTTTAAAAGATGTGTGGATGTGATGCTGAGAAGCATGGTTTTGTGGTAGTGGCTTAGTAGTGGTGGGATTGGGACTTCCAGGCAAGAAGTTGGACTTGGTGATGTCAGAGGTTTCTTCCAGCCTCAACAGTTCTGTGGTTCTGTGTCTGGGGGTGCTCGATAACTGAGGTGTGGCCATCCCACATCACTCAGCTGGAGGACTTTTGAGTCGGGTGTGGAGGGTGGTTGGGAGGTTTAGAAGTTCACTGCCTGCTTTAAGGTGGTTACTCCATTGGTGTGCAATATCAAGCTCTCAAAGAGAACGTTTAACACCTGGGTGGAGGAAACAAGATGAAACAGGCAGGGAAGCAGCATCACTGAAGCAGCAGTTACAGGACAATGGTGTCTTGAACAGGACTCCAGTCGGAAAACAGTGATTGGCCTGTTGGACATCTATGGGTTTGAAGTGCTGGACACAAACAGGTAACGCTCCCTGAGCCTTGGGGTAGTCTGTCTTCATGCTGGTGGGGGCAAAGGCTGAAGTCCTCTGTGGCTTCTTGGGTGCATTCTTGTCCCAGCAAGGCAAGCTACAGATGACCTCAAAGTCTGAGTGCTCTGAGTTTGCTAAACCCTTGGAGGAAGTCCCCTTGGAATGCTTGCCTGGATTTGAGGTGCTGGCACAACAGTGTGTGAGGGATGCATGGGTTTGGCTTGTAGAGAAGTGGTTTCTTTGGCTTGGAAGTAGTGGGAGAAGTACAACTGTGAAATAAAAACTAATGCTTATGTCACCACTTTGAAGCTTTGAGCAGTTCTGCATTAATTACTGCAATGAGAAACTGCAGCAGCTGTTGATTGAGATGACCTTGAAAGCGGAGCAGGAGGAATATAAACTGGAAGGAATAGAGGTAACTCATTTTTCCCTTCTCCCTTTCTCCTGTGAGCTGCCATCACTCTGTGTGCTTCTGATCACTGAGGAAGAAGACATCCTGCTTTTTGTTTTCCTTCTTGAAGTTTCATTGTTTGTGTGGGAAGTAGAAGACAGCCATGGGGCTCAATCTGTAAACCTGCTGCAGTGTAATTTAGCTTAGATTTAATTGACATCATAGAATCGTAGAACGGATTGGGTTGGAATGGACCTCCAAAGGTCCTCTAAAGGGACAGCCTGGGTTGGAATGGTCCTCTAAAGGGACAGCCTCCATTAAAGTTGAGAAAGGAGAAGGATGTGCCCCAAAGCTCAGGTCAGCAGTGGTAATGTCCCTGTAGCAATGGGGAGCTCCACCTGTCTGGGCACGAGAAGATGGAGTTGTATTAATGTGGAGGGGGAGTGGAATGCTGGAACAGGTTGCCTGGGAAGGTGGTTGGGGCCCCATCCCTGGAGATAATCAAAGTGAGGCTCATCAGGGCTCTGGGCAACCTGATCGAGTTGAGGATGTCTCTGCTGACTGCAGAGGGGGTTGGACTGGATGAGCTTTGGAGGTCCCTTCCAACCCATTCTGTGAAGAGGATGGTCTAGGCTGCTGAAGTAGGAAGACTTCAGTGTGAGGTGGTGGGTCACTTGCCTGTCACTCTTTCCCCATCAGCTTGGTTGGCCTGAGGTCACAACTGGCATCTTTACTGGGTTTGGAGCTTGGCTTGAGAGAACTTGACTGTCACAAGGGAAATAGTTTGTTCTAAAACCTCTCTTTGTTGTTTTTCCCCACCCCTCATCCCCTCTTATTTCCAGTGGGAACAAATTCCTTATTTCAACAACAAGATCATCTGTGACCTGGTTGAGGAGAAACATAAAGGAATCATCTCCATCCTGGTAAGAACAAGAGTTTGTGCTACTTGAATCAAAACACTTGCCTGTGTCCTACTGCAGTGGTCCATAATTGATTGTTGGGTTATTTGCTTCTGATTATGTGATGGGTCTGCAGAATTCAGAATGGAAACAGTTAGACCTTGGAAGCAAAGACCCAGAAGATGAAGGTAGAAGATCTGCTTGCTGAAGAGTTGTGGGTTTTGAAGCTGTGCTGCTTCCATGGTAACCCTGAGTGCTCAAAGGCAGCTCCCCCAGGCCTTTCTCTCCACTTTATTTCTTTCCTTGGCGAGACTAGACTGAGACATAGAAGGAAAGTACCTGCAGCAACCTAAGTGATTGTGGTTAGCAAGAGGAGTGGGACCCAAGTGTCTTCCAAGTACTGTTAAAGAGACAGCACAACACCAGGAATGCTTCCCCATAGCCTCCTGAACCCAGACATCCAGGACAACTCATCCCATCTGTCTCTTCACTTGCTAGCCTCCATGTTTGGTGCTTTAGATGGGCTCAACTAGGAGAGAAACCTGGGAGCTGCCTTCTTCCTCCTGAGCCGCAGATCCTCCTCTTGCTCTTCAGTTATTACTGCTCCTAAAAAATGATCTGAAGAAGATCTTTGTTGTGCCCTTCATAGCAATGGCAGAAGAAATAGGAAGTCTTTCTGGACTTTGGTGTTTAATGATGTAACCTTTCTCCCTGGCTCTTAAATGACCTAGAAAGAATAAAGCAAGAGTTAGGCCATTGCCAGATTTGACTGACCTTGACTTCTTTTGACAGGTCTGCTGAAGACAGAGTGGTGAAGCTTTACATTTAAGTAGGAAATTGCTTGTATTAAATGGAGCCCATCCCAAGTGGGCTCTATCTCAAGTGGTGGCCAAGCTCTTTGGGTTTGCTTCACGAAGTTGTACTTAGTGAGGGTGGAGGAGCCTGTCCAGAGCAGGGTTGTTGATCTGGTATCTGTCATTGCAGGATGAAGAGTGCCTACGGCCTGGTGAAGCCACTGATCTGAGCTTCTTGGAAAAGCTGGAAGAGAAAGTAGGAGATCATGCCCACTTTGTGACGTATGCATTCACTCTCTGTACCCTTCCTACCTCTTATCCACAGCAGAGTTCTGGGGAGAGCCCTGCAGAGGGACCTTGCCAGGCTGGATGGGCAGGCAGGGGCCAATGGAATGAGATTTAACAAGGCTAAGTGTAGGGTTCTGCACTTTGGCCACAACAACCCCAAGCAGCACTACAGGCTGGGGACAGAGTGGCTGAGTGCAGCCAGGCAGAGAGGAACCAGGGCATGCTGGTAGATAGTAGCTGAATGTGAGCCATCAGTGTGGCCAGGAGAGCCAATAGCATCCTGGGCTGGAGCAGGAGCAGTGTGGCCAGCAGGACAAGGGAGGTTCTTCTGCCCCTGTGCTCAGCACTGCTCAGGCCACACCTTGAGTGCTGTGTCCAGTTCTGGGCTCCTCAATTCAAGAGAGATGTTGCAGTTCTGAAAGGTGTCCACAGGAGGGCGACAAAGCTGTGAGGGGCCTGGAGCACAGCCCTGTGAGGAGAGGCTGAGGGAGCTGGGGGTGTGCAGCCTGCAGAGGAGGAGGCTCAGGGCAGAGCTCATTGCTGTCTGCAGCTACCTGAAGGGAGGCTGTAGCCAGGTGGGGTTGGGCTCTTCTGCCAGGCAAGCAGCACCAGAACAAGGGGACACAGCCTCAAGCTGTGGCAGGGGAGGTCTAGGCTGGATGTTAGGAGGAAGTTGTTGTCAGAGAGAGTGATTGGCATTGGAATGGGCTGCCCAGGGAGGTGGTGGAGTCTCTGTCCCTGGAGGTGCTCAAGCCAAGCCTGGCTGGGGCACTTAGTGCCATGGTCTGGTTGATTGGCCAGAGCTGGGTGCTAGGTTGGACTGGATGAGCTTGAAGGTCTCTTCCAACCTGCTTGATTCTATGAGCAGTTTTCTCTTTGTACCAAAGATAATCAAGCAGCTCCTCCACTGCCCAATGTTGTAATGTGCTGCCCTGCTAGAGCATGACCTGGGGAACTGGGGAGGTGTTGCTGGTGTGGATTCCTGTCTCTACTGGTATGATGCTGAGATGTTGATTTCATTCCATGATAAAATTAGGGCTTGTTCTTGTAAAGATTTGATGGTTTTGGTCCATGGAGGTTAGATGGCTTAGTGGTGGGATTATGAGCTCTGAGTGAGTGATATGACCTGGTCTCAAAGGTCTCGGCTGACTTCCATAGTTCTGTGGTTCTGTGACTTTAGTCATAGGTGGCTTTGTTCATCACTGACCCCAGGGAAAGCTGAAAACCTTGTGAAGAGCAGCCTAGACCCCTGCCTCTGAGTGGGACAGAAATATTTCAGCTGTTGGAATAGGTTCCCCAGGGAGGTGGAGTTGCCATCCCTGGAGGTGTTCAAGAAACATGTGGCTATGGCACTTTGGGATGTTGTTTAGTGGCCATGGTGGTGTTGGGTTGATAGTTGGACTTGATGTTAGAGCCTTTCTCAACCCAAACAACTCTACAATTTACCAAAAGAACAACCCCAGGGATCAGTATAGGTTGGGGACTGACCTGTTGGAAGGCAGCAAAGAGGAAAAGGTCCTAGTTGAGGGGAGGTTGAGCATGAGCCAGCAATGTGCTCTGGTGGCCAGGAGGGGCAGTACCATTCTGGGGTGGATTAGAAGGGCTATGGTTAGTAGGTCGAGAGTGGTTCTTCTGCCCCTCTACTTTGCCTTGAAGAGGCTGCATCTGGAGTGTTGTGTCCAGTTCTGGGCCCCCCAGTTCAAGAGGGACATAGAACTGCTTGAGAGAGAGTCCAGCTCAGAGCCACGAAGATGATGAAGGGAATGGAACATCTCGCCGGTGAGGGGAGCGAGAGGGAGCGGGGGCTGTGCTGCTGGCAGAGGAGGAGACTGAGAGGTGACCTCATCAGTGGTTATAAAGATGTAGAGGTGAGTGGCAGGAGGCTGGAGCCAGGCTCTGCTGGGTGATGCCCAATGACAGCACAAGGGGCAATGGAAATTGAGGCAGAGGAAGGTTCATGGAACCATGAGAAGGAATTTTTTCAGTGTGAGGGTGACAAAACCCTGCAACAGGCTGCCCAGGGGAGTTGTGGAGTCTCCCTCTCTGAAGATATTCAAGACCTGCCTGGATGCATTCCTGTGTGATCTGGTTTAGATGATCTTGCTGTGGCAGGGGCATTGGACTGGATGAGCTTTGGAGGTCCCTTCCATCCCCTGACGTTCTGTGACAAGTCCGTCCTGACCTGTGTGGGCTTTAGGTACAGGGATGGAAGAACTGTGCTCCTGCTCAGATCTCCCAGAGGAGCAGCCCTTCTGTCAATACCCAGTTTGTAGTGTTGTCAGATTCAGTTTTGGGAGCAGATGAACAGGTTGGTTCTGGGCTGTGCTGGCAGCTCCCAGCAGCAACCTACTGAAGGGCTTTGACAAGTCATCAATTCGGAGTCACACTGCTGAGCTGTCACCATCTCTACAGCTCTGAAGTTCATCACAGCCAAGTGGAAAATTTGTTGCCAGCTTCCTTGTCACCACAAATGTGCCTTAATCCTGCTCTGCCTGATGACAAGCTCGAAATAGAAGTGCTGGAACTACTTAAATGAGACCTGCTCTTGGCGAGGCTCTTGGAAGGAAATTTTGATGTGCTAATGTGCTGTTGTGACACAGCTCTGCTGGTAGTGCCTGCTGACAAAGCTGAAACTTCAACTGTTAGGTTGCTCTTTTTTCCCCCCTCACTTCTATTTTTATCCCCAGCCCCCCTCAAGTAGTCCTTGGTTTCTGGTTTGTTTTTTTTTTTTTTCCCTGATATTTTGGAGACTTTTAATTCTCTTTTTTTTTTTTCTTTTTTGTAGCTGAGTTGGTTTAGGGCAAAACATCTTAAGGAAAAAAAACCTTAGCAAGGCCTTTGACACTGTCTCCCATGACATTTTAGTGAGCAAGCTGAGGAAGTGTGGGATGGAAGAGCAGACAGTGAGGTGGGTTAGGAACTGGTTGCAAGATAGAGTTCAGAGGGTGGTGATCGATGGTGCCAGGTCCAGCTGGAGAGCTGTGACTGGTGTTGTCCCCCCAGGGATTAGTGCTGGGGCCAGTCCTGTTTGACATCTTCATCAATGACATCGATGAAGGCACAGTGTCTGCTCAGCAAGTTTGCTGCTGACACCAAGCTGGGGGGCTTGGCTGATACAGCTGAAGGTTGTGAGGCCATCCAGAGGGACCTGGGCAGACTGAGAGCTGGGCACAGAGGAACCAGTTGAAGTTCAACAAGGACAAGTGCAGAGTCCTGCATCTGGGGAGGAATAACAAACTGCACCAGTACAGGCTGGGAGGTGATCTGCTGGAAAGCAGTCCTGTGGAAAGGGAGCTGGGGGTCTTGGCTAACAAGTTACCCATGGCACAGCAATGTGCCCTTGTGGCCAAGAAGGCCAATGGGATCCTGGGGTGTATTAGGAGGAGTGTGCCCAGCAGATCAAGGGAGGTTGTCCTCCCCCCCTGCCCTAGTGAGACCTCTTCTTGAATACTGTGTTCAGTTTTGGGCTCCCCAGTTGAAGATCATCCAGTCCAACCCCCTCTGCAGTCAGCAGGGACATCTTCAACTAGATCAGGTTGCTCAGAGCCCTGTCAAGCCTCACACTGAATATCTCCAGGGATGGGGCTCCAACAACCTCCCTGGGCAGCCTGTTGAAGGCAAAGAGTCTGCTGCTAACATCCGGTCTAAATCTGCTCTGCTCTTGTTTGAAGAGATCCTGTTGAAATCAATATTGTAGAAAGAAAGATTGATACCTGTGGAAAGGGTGATCCTTGCCAGGTGGCAGTGGGTGTTCTTAGATACCTTGAGGAGTTCCTGGTAGCTGCCTCCTGTCTTCCAGCACTGAGTTTTGCTGTCAGCTCCTCTGAATGGTCAGACTCACCATGGGCTGTAGCCGCGTAGTCAGAACCGTGCTGATAGAACTTAGGCTCCCAGCTCTTCTACAGCTGTGTTTTGTGCAGGTGACTTTCTACCAGCTGAGGAAACCTATTTGCTGTTTTTTTTTCCTTCTCTTGGTGGTGCTTTTTGTTGCCCCTGCAGTCGCAAGCTTGCAGACCAGAAAACAAGGAAGTCTATTGACTGGGTGGATTTCCGCCTCCTTCACTACGCAGGAGAGGTCACTTACAGTGCTGTTGGTGAGTGTGACCTAAGCACCAGCCTACAAGTTACCTTTCAGCTTCTAAGCCAATGTGGTAGACAATGCAACCATGGAATTGTTTGGTTTGGGAAAGACCTCTAAGATAATTGAGTCCAACACTGCCACGGCCATTAAACCATGTCCTGAAGTGAACCTGACCTGAAGATGAAGTGCTACAGGCTGGGGACAGAGTGGCTGAGTGCAGCCAGGCAGAAAAAGACCTGGGTAGATTGTACTGGTAGAGAGTAGCTGAAGATGAGGCAGCAGTGTGCCCAGGCAGGCAGCAGAGCCAATGGCATCCTGGGCTGGAGCAGGAGCAGTGTGGCCAGCAGGACAAGGGAGGTTCTTCTGGCCCTGTGCTCAGCACTGCTCAGGCCACACCTTGAGTGCTGTGCCCAGTTCTGGGCTCCTCAGTTCAAGAGAGATGTTGAGGTGCTGGAAGGTGTCCACAGGAGGGCGACAAAGCTGTGAGGGACCTGGAGCACAGCCCTGTGAGGAGAGGCTGAGGGAGCTGGGGGTGTGCAGCCTGCAGAAGAGGAGGCTCAGGGCAGACCTCATTGCTGTNGAGTTACGAAATACCTCCCCTCTGAAGGCACCATTACTGCAGAGTCTGAAACATGAGTGCATCAGGGGAGGTTTAGGTTGGATAGGAGGAAGAGTTTCTTCACTGCAAGAGTGGTCAAGCATTGAAACAGGCTGCCCAGGGAGGTGGTGGAGTCACCATCCCTGGAAGTGTTCAGAAAGTGTATGGACATGGCACTGTGGCACATGGCTTAGTGGTGTTGGGTAGGAGGTTGGACTTGATCTTGGTTATTTCCCAGCCTTAATGATTCTGATACCTGCCCTCTGAAGCCAGCACTAGTTCTGTGTCTTAAAAATCCATGCAGTGTGAACTCAAGGCTATAAATGTTGTGTTAGTGAACTGAACTCCTTTGCTTTGGTGTGTGTTTGGTTTTTGTTTGGTTTTGTTCTTTTTCAGGGTTTCTGGAGAAAAATAATGATCTCTTGTACAGAAACCTGAAAGAGGTAAGAATGAAAACATTTCCATCTAAACCTGAGGAGAAACTTTATGAGGGTGCTGGAGGCCTGGAGCAGGCTGCCCAGAGAGGTTGTGGAGTCTCCTTCTCTACAGAGCTTCCAAACCCACCTGGCCATTGTGATGCTGGGCAAGCTGCTGTGGGTGCCCCTGCTTGAGCAGGGAGGGGGTTTGGATTGGCTGATCTCCAGAGGTCCCTTCCAGCCACCACCATGCTGGGATTATGTCAAAAAAGGCTCTTAAATTACCTTGCTTGAAGCAGAGATGCTTTGCAGAAGATTCATTTTTATTTCTGTAGCAAACATCTCTTCCTCCTTGGGCACCTGCATGGTGTCCCCATAGCTGTGCTGCTCAAGCTTGGAACCAGCCCAGCAGGAACAAAGCTGGGGAAGAGCTTGGAGAATAAATCTTATGAGGAGTGGCTGAGGGAGCTGGGGATGGTTAGTGTGCAAAAGAGGAGGCTGAGGGGAAACTTTATCCCTGTTTGTAGCTACCTGAAGGGACATTGTGCAGAGGTTGCTGCTGGGCTCTGCTCACAGGGAATTGGAGGCAGAACAAGGGGCAATGGCTTCAAGCTGAGACTGGGGAGGTTTAGATTAGACATTAGGGAGATGTTTCTCAGGGAGAGAGTGGTGAGGGACTGGAATGAGCTGCCCAGGATAGTGGTGGACTCATCTACCCTGGATGTGTTTAAGGGTGGTTTGGATGTGGTGCTTGGGGATATGACTTCAAGTGAATCTTGTAGGGTTCTAGGTTGGACTTGGTGATCCTGAGGGGCTTTGAGATGTCTCTGTGATTCTATGTGAATTGCACCCCTCTCAGGCAGTGTTTCCCTTCTCCTGTTTCAGGTGCTGTGCAACTCTAAAAATGCCATTGTCAGAGAGTGCTTTTTACTGTCAGAGCTGGACAACAGGAGGAGACCAGAGACTGTGAGTTTTGTCTCAACTTTGACTGTACACTGAAAAGGCTCAGGCTGGGTGATGTCCAATCCCTACCGTTCTGGGATCTTATCAATAAAACTCAACTTCCCAAGTCTTGATAGAACCACTGACCCCAACCACAGTCTTGAATTCAGTGGATTGCTCTTTCTGGCTGATGCTACACCTCTGCTAGCTTCTTTGGTAGTTGAGCAGTGCTGTTGCTGAGACAGCAGCCAGCAGTGTGACATCCCTTAATGCTGTAACTGATGCATCCACATAAAATGAGCCCTGTGGTCACCAACCAAGGGTGGTTAGCTTCTGAAGGGGTGCCTTGCATGTCCAGCTGTGTGGCAGGGGTTCAACTCTTCCTGCTGAGCACTGTCAGTAGCTTGGGACTGAGCTGTGCCTCTCAAGTTTGGTGTTACCACTGCATCTGTCAGCCCTTTGCTTGCAGATTTAGGATCTTAGGATCAGAGGATCACAGGGGCTGGAGGGGAACCAAAGAGGTCACCAAGTTCAACCCCCCTGCCAAAGCAGGACCATAAAATCTAGCTCAGGTCACACAGGAACACATCCAGACAGGCCTTGAAAGGCTTTAGAGAAGGAGACTCCACAACCTCTCTGGGGAGCCTGTTCCAGTGCTCTGTGGCCCTTACAGTAAAGAAGTTCCCCCTTGTGTTGAGGTGGAGCCTCCTGTGCTGCAGCTTCCATCCATTGCTCCTTGTTCTATCCCAGGGAGCAGTGAGCAGAGCCTGTTGTCCCTGCCACCCAGCCCTCAGATATCTATGAACATTGATTAAATCCCCTCTCAGTCTTCTCTTCTTCAGACTAAACAGCCCCAGGTCCCTCAGCCTCCCCTCATTGGGCAGTGCTCCAGGATGGGTGCAAGGAATCAGCTGCTTGCAATTACTGCAGCACCTGAGCTCTAAGACTGAGGAACTTCTTTCTGTGTCCTCTTAGGTTGCAACTCAGTTCAAGAACAGCCTGACAAGCCTCATAGAGATTCTGATGTCCAAGGAGCCTTCTTATGTCCGATGTATTAAGCCGAATGAGCTCAAGGAGCCTGGTAAGACACTGGGCTGAAAGGACAGCCCCAAAGGGACAGACCTTGAAGTGAAGGGATGAACTGAGAGAGAATTGTGGGGTGACAGAATCATTATGGTTGGAAAAGATCCTTTAAGGTCATGGAGACCAACCACAATCCTTTGTGTTGATGTCTTGCTGATCTTGCAGGTGTAAATCCTGAGCAGTCTGATGTAGTTGGGGATGTCTCTGCTTACTGCAAGGGGATTGGATTAGATGACCTATAGAGGTCGTCCCCAACCCAGTGCATTCTACTGTTCTATCCTCTAAGTCTGGTGCTAAACCATGGCCCCCAGCACCCCATCTCTGTGTCTTTTAAACAACTGGAGCACAACCCTGTGAGGAGAGGCTGAGGGAGCTGGGGGTGTGCAGCCTGCAGAAGAGGAGGCTCAGGGCAGACCTCGTTGCTGGCTACAACTACATGAAGGGAGGCTGTAGCCAGGTGGGGTTGGGCTCTTCTGGCAGGCAACCAGCAACAGAGCAAGGGGACACAGCCTCAAGTTAGAGTCATAGAATCAGTCAAGGCTGGAAGGGACCACAAGGATCAGCCAGTTCCAACTCCCCTTCCACAGTCAGGGACACCTTACCCTACATCAGGCTGGCCAGAGCCCATCCAGCCTGGCCTTAAATGTCTCCAGGGATGGAGCCTCAACCACCTCCCTGGGCAACCCATTCCAGCCTCTCACCACTCTCAGGCTGAACAACTTCCTTCTCACCTTCAGGCTGACTCTCCCCACCTCCAGCTTTGCTCCATTCCCCCCAGTCCTGTCACTCCCTGACAGCCTAAAAAGTCCCTCCCCAGCTGTTTTGTAGCCCCCTTCAGATCCTGGAAGGCCACAAGAAGGTCACCTGAGAGCCTTCTTTTCTCCAGACTGCACAGCCCCAACTCTTTCAGTCTGTCCTCTTAGCAGAGGTGCTCCAGCTCCCTGAGCATCCTCGTGGACCTCCTGGACATGCTCCAGCATCTCCACATCCCTCTTGTAATGGGGGCTGCAGAACTGGATGCAGTACTCCAGGTGGGGTCTCACTGGAGGGAAGTAGAGGGGGAGAATCAGCTCCCTCAACCTGCTGGCCACACTTCTTCTGCTGCAGTTCTCTCCTTTTGCAAATCCTTTGGAGCATAGAACAGTTGTGCAGCATAGAAAATTGCCCTTTCTTCTTCACAGCCAGGAGCTCCCCTGTTATAGATGTGAAACTTCAAGTCTCCTTCGTTCACTATGATCAATCCTAAACACAGGACATCTTTTGTCTCATGTGTATGGGATAAACTAACTACAAACCTACTGTTCACTCCTTCTAGAATCCTTTTTTCATTCAGAGCTACTGAGTCTCCTTTCCTTTGCTTTATCCTCTTCTAGCCTTTTACAAGCATACATTCTCTTTTGGATGCCTTCCTTTACCCATGCTGATCCATGAAGAAGCCAGTGGGCTTCCCCAGAGTGTCTGCCAGTGACTCTGTGTGTGTGCTCTCTCCTTCCAGGAAGGTTTGATGACTTTCTGATCCGACACCAGGTGAAGTACCTGGGCCTGATGGAGCACTTGAGGGTGAGGCGAGCTGGCTTCGCGTACCGGCGCAAGTATGAAATCTTCCTGCAGAGGTAAGCAGAGATGTTCTGCCCTCCAGCCAGCTAAACCTGCCCTCCCACGAGGACTTGTGAGCAAAGTGTGTGTATGTGCCAAATTCCAGTGGTGGGAGATGTGTTGGTGTCAGCAGAGAAGCTTCTGCACCAGAGATAACCTCTGTGTGTGTCTTGTCTCTCTCTTTTTTGGTCTGCTTTGGCATCTGCCTTCAATAAAGCAATAAGGATCTGGAGGGGAGAGTTTCAGGAAGTGGTTCCTCAGACAATAACTCATTTGTGTTGATCTCTTGCTGATCTTTCAGGTATAAATCCCTCTGCCCAGCTACTTGGCCACATTGGAATGGGCCAGCAGCTGAGGGTGTGGAGAAGCTCATTAAGCACCTTGGTTACAAGCCTGAGGAATACAAATTAGGAAGGTAAGTTTGCTTTCTCTGCTCATCTGCATGGGGCTTACCTGACTTGGTCCTCTGTCCTGACTGCAAGCCACCAAGATCTAGTAGTGTGAGCAGCTCTCTTCAGCTTGGCTCTTGCTTGACCATGGTGAACTGGACAGACCTCTCTGGCTCTGCCAGACTGACAGCTTGTGATCGGTGACGGCAGTAACCTCACCCCAAAGGTGCACAGGGGCAAGGAGCCAAATACAAATCCCAGATTTATGGATTTCCTTTTCATTTTTGTTTATCTTCTTGCTTCCTTGGAAGCTTGAGTCCAGCACAGTTTCTTCCATCCCTGAGTTAGGGGAGATGGGCCACCTTGCTTTGGCTTCAGGTCTCCCTGCTTGCTTGGGCAACCAGAGGCAACTTGACTGTCTCAGGTTTGAGTTCTATTCTTAATTGCCTTTTGCAACCACTTCTGAAGCACAACTTTGTCTTCTATCCCAAGGCATGGGGCAAATCAGGGCCTTCTGTTGCCATCTTCAGCCTGTTGCTACCAAAATCTGATAACCCTGATCTAGGGTAGGGTGTCCCTGCCCATGGCAGGGGGTTTAGAACTAGATGATCCTTGTGGTCCCTTCCAACCCTGACTGATTCTATCATTCTTAAATCCATGAATTAATGCCTAGGCTGGTAGCTAAAGCAAGGAAACCTCTTTCACTGAGTTTCAGCTGCTCACCCTGAGATCCCAGCACTGGGAATTACAAGTTGTATGAAGGCAGAGAGCTCCACGTTGCACCCTCCAGGCCGACACTGAGCTTGTGCAGTAGCTCACAGGGATGTTTACTTCCCTCTCCCTTCACCCTTTGCAGCCGTTCAGGACAGGCCACACAGGCAGATGTAGAGTAGTTGTGGAAGGAGATGTAAGTTGTCATCTCTACAGCTAGCTGGAGAGCTCTGAGCCTGGTTAGGGCAGCTGAAATGATGGAAATAAGCTGTTTGGGGTCTCTCTTTCAGAACGAAAATATTCATCCGCTTCCCAAAGACTCTGTTTGCCACAGAAGATGCATTTGAACTCAGGAAGTACCTGCTGGGTATGGTTCCCCTTCCCTTTGTCTATAGACAGAGTGAGAAGCAGCCTGGGTGAATTTCTGGGCTCCAGGTTCGTGCAGCAGATGCACTGTGGTGAGAGCTGAGACCTTTGATCTGTACAGCTCCTGGAGAGTCCAGGGAACAGCTTTGTGCCGTGATTGTATTGCTTGGTTCCTGGACACCTGTCTCCTTTTAGAGCAACTGTTGGTCCATGTCTGGATGCACTTAAGGACCTTTCCTTTGGCCTTGGTATGCCACTTATCTCATCCTAGTGATGCCTGTTGGGACCTGCTTGAAAAGCATAAATGATGCCCAAGGGCACCTTTACCTACACAGCCTACTTCTGGTCCTGTTGGTGTTTTGGTACCTTTGCTCCTCCATGGCTCTGCAGACCCTCCTGTGCCTTGGCACGTGGTGTCTGGTTGCTGTGGGGCTAGAGAGGAGCTGGAGAGGGACCTTTTCCAAAGGCTTGTAGTGACAGGACAAGGAGTGATGTCTTCAGACTGGAAGAAGCTGGATTTAGATTGGACATTGGGAAGAAATTCTTCTCCATGAGAGTGGGGAGGCACTGACACAGCTTTACCAGAGAAGCTGTGGGGGCTTCAAGCCTGGAAGTGTTTAAAGGCAGGTTGGATGAGGCTTTGAGCAGCTTGGACTGATGGAAGGGGGTTGAAGCTAGGTGATCCTTAAGGTCTTTTCCAACCCAACCTGTGGCTCCAGGAATGCTGTGATCCTGTAGGTTCCAGCAGGTCTCTGCTCTCTTCCCCAGTTTCAAGACTCCAGGCCAAGTACAAAGGACGCCTTGTGAAAAGGGAATACAAGAAGAAGAGAAATGCAGGTATGGGCTCTGCAACTGAGGTGCTTATCTTGGGGCCATGCTTTCCAGTAGCAGTTGTGGCTCAGGGAAGTCACTTCTCAGTAGCTTTGGGAGGTCACAAATCCCCCTTGCTGCAGATAGCACTTGCAGTGTCCCTGCAGGGCTGAGGGTGATGGAGTTGGGTGCAGGCGAGAGCTGTGTGAGGAGCACTCGCAGGGCTCTGCAGAGCTGCTTGCACCATGTGCTGCTCTTGGTGTCACCCAGCTGATGGAGCAGCTCTGTGCAGTGGCAGCAGCATCCTGTGCTGTGCTTTTGGAGGTGTCCTGGGGTACAGAGAAATTGCTTTTAGGGGCAGTGGCTTAGCAGCAGTGGTTGGGAGTTCTGAGTAGTTGGACTTGATGGTCTCAAAGGGCTCTTGCAGCCTCAATGGTTCTGTGGTTCTATTCAGTGTCATCAACTGCTGGGGCAACAGAGCCTTTTGTAGTGGGCAGGCTGACAAATCATGGTGCAGGCTCTTAGGACAGCTTTCTGTGATGACTTCCTTGCTGTCTACAGCACATCACTGCCATGATGTTCAGCTCTGCGGTGCAGGTGGTGCCAGATCTGTTATGGAGCATAAAATGTCCCAAACTGCTTATTCTGAAGAGCTGCAGAACAACCAGTTATGAGATGAGATTTAACAAGGCCAAGTACAGGCTTCTACACTCGGGCCACAACAGCCCCAAGCTGGGGATACAGTAGCTGGAGAGCAGCCAGGCAGAGAGGAAGCTGGGGGTACTGGTAGAGAGGAGCTGAAGATGAGGCAGCAGAGTGCCCAGGTGGGCAGGAGAGCCAATGGCATCCTGGGCTGGCTCAGGAGCAGTGTGGCCAGCAGGACAAGAGAGGTTCTTCTGCCCCTGTGCTCAGCACTGCTCAGGCCACACCTTGAGTGCTGTGTCCAGTTCTGGGCTCCTCAATTCAAGAGAGATGTTGCAGTTCTGGAAGGTGTCCACAGGAGGGCGACAAAGCTGTGAGGGGCCTGGAGCACAGCCCTGTGAGGAGAGGCTGAGGGAGCTGGGGGTGTGCAGCCTGCAGAAGAGGAGGCTCAGGGCAGAGCTCATTGCTGTCTGCAGCTCCCTGCAGGGAGGCTGTAGCCAGGTGGGGTTGGGCTCTTCTGCCAGGCAAGCAGCAACAGAACAAGGGGACACAGCCTCAAGCTGTGCCAGGGGAGGTCTAGGCTGGATGTTAGGAGGAAGTTGTTGGCAGAGAGAGTGATTGGCATTGGAATGGGCTGCCCAGGGAGGTGGTGGTCACCGTCCCTGGAGGTGTTCCAGAAGGGACTGGATGAGGCACTCAGTGCCATGGTCTGGTTGATTGGCCAGGTCTGGGTGCTAGGTTGAACTGGGTGAGCTTGAAGGTCTCTTCCAGCCTGCTTGATTCTGTGATTCTTCTGTGTGACTTCAAAGGGTAATATGGCCCAGGACTTCTGATACTAACAGAAGGACCTGATTAACTCTTGCAGCTATCAAGCTGGAGGCTTGTTGGAGAGGAGTCCTGGCACGGAAGGCAGCCAAGAAGAGGACATGGGCAGTTCAGATAATCAGGAAGTAACTATCACTGCCTGGTGGTCATGGGGAGGGCTCTGGGTGATGGGTCACAGCTTGGTGATGGTTTCTGGACAATAAGTCCAGAGTACTGAGAGTGCAGTGAGTCAAAATGATCTCCTTCACACTCATTTCTGAGCTGTCATAGTAGTTAGGAAGGTGGTGGCTAGAAAGGATTGATCAGAAGTGGCTTTTACCTCTAACACTCACCAATTTCTGCTTAGGTCATATTGAGCCAAAGGAATTCCAATCCACTGTGTGCCTGTCCATTTAAGCTGCCACTGGATGGGTTTAGACTGGACTTTAGGAAACTTTTTTTTCCCCAGTAAGAGTGGTCAGGCATTGGAAGGAACTGCTCAGAGAGGTGGTGGAATCAGAATTAACCAGGTTGGAGAAGACCTCTAAGATCATTGAATCCAACCTATCACCTAACCCTTCTAATTAACTAAACCATGGCACCAAGTGCCTCATCCAGCCTCCAGGGACTCACCAATCCTGGATGTGTTTAGAAGTCATTTTGGATGTGGTGTTTGGGGACATGAGACATTAGGTGCTTGAGAGAGTGATTGGCATTGGAGTGGGCTGCCCAGGGAGGTGGTGGAGTCACCATCCCTGGAGGTGTTCAGACAAAGCCTGGATGAGGCAATTAGTGCCATGGTCTGGTTGATTGGCTGGGGCTGGGTGCTAAGTTGGACAGGATGAGCTTGGAGGTCTCTTCTAACCTGGTTAATTCTATGACATAGTTTAGGATAAGCCTTGCAGAGTAGGGATGTGGGTTGGACTTGTTGGAAAAGCCCCTCAGGCTCACCCTGAATGTTGCTGTGATTCTCTTCACATGTGGTCCCATGTTCCTTCAGCTCCACTCCCTCAAACCTAGCTCTGGGGTACTGCACCAGAAGTAGAGCTGATCTTGCTTTCCAACCCCACAACACTGCAGGTTGGCCAACCCCACTTGGATATCAATGGCAGTGTTTGGAATATCCTGCAGCTCTGGAGGTGACAGTGTAGCTGAGTTAGCATTTGTAGTCTCCCAGCCTGTTGGGTGCCTTCTGTGACCTTCATCTCCATGGAAAGCTGGGGAGGGACTGTTTTAGGCTGTCAGGCAGTGATAGGCATGGAGGGAATGGAACAAAGCTGGAAATGGGTAGATTCAGATTGGATGTTAGGAAGAAGTTCTTCAGCATGAGGGTGGTGAGACCCTGGAAGGGGTTGCCCAGGGAGGTGGTAGAAGCCTCATTCCTGGAGGTGTTTAAGGCCAGGCTGGATGAGGCTGTAGACAGCCTGATCTAGTGTGAGGTGTCCCTGCCCATGGCAGGGGGGTTGGAACTGGCTGATCCTTGTGGTCCCTTCCAACCCTGACTGATTCTGTGATTTCTGGAGGTGACCTGAATTGTGCTTTGATGTGTTCTGTAGGTTCATAAAGGGCTTCATCAATAGGAAGAAGCCTCTCTGCCCAGAGAATGCTGAATTTGTGAGGCTTGTGCAGTACAACTACCTGATGAAGCTCAGAGACCACCTTCCCAAAAATGTCCTGGACAAGAGCTGGCTCCAACCTCCTTCCATCCTGGAAGAGGTGAGGGTTGCTACAGGTGAAGATGGCTTCTGCTCTGTGGGCACCTGTGTGCACATTCAATGTAGGAGAGGAACAGTGATCTCCTTCTGGTTTGTCCTCTCTTCAAGTGTGATGGCAGATCCCTGGAAGATCAGGAGGAGGAGGATGGAGTGGGAGGGTTGATGTGGTTTGTTTCCAGGGGAAAGGAGGGAGCCCCATGCTGCTTTCTCAAGCAATAGCAAAAGAGATGCACTGACAGAAAAGTGAGCTCCTGAGCCCTTCAAGAGGCAAAATTAATCCCAGGGTGTCTGAAGCTTGCAGCTCAAACCTGCAGCCTGACATCTTGTTTGGGCTGTGGTAGGATGGGTGGCCTCACTGTGACTTGGACAACATCTGAGGCCACTTCTGTGTCCAATTTGGGCTCCTTGGTTCAGCAGAGAAGGGAGCTACTGGAGAGAGTCCAATAAAGGCTCTAAAGATGCTGAGGAGCCTGGAGCAGCTCTGTGAGGAGGAAAGGCTGAGAGCCCTGGGGCTGCTGAGCCTGCGGAAGAGCAGCCCTAGAGGGGATCTGAGCAATGCTCAGCAAGAGCTAAAGGACCTGTGGGGGGATGGGGCCAGTCTCTTGTCAGTGGTGCCTAGGGACAGACACAAAGTAGAGCCCAAGAGGCTCCATATGAACAGGAGGAGAAACTTGGTTAGTGTGAGGATGCTGGAGGCCTGGAGCAGGCTGCCCAGAGAGGCTGTGGAGTCTCCTCTGCAGAGCTTCCGAACTCCCCTGGCCGTTGTGATCCTGTGCCAGCTGCTGTGTGTGCCCCTGCTTGAGCAGGGAGCTAGACTGGATGATCTCTAGAGCTCCCTTCCCACCCTCCCCATGCTGGAATTTTGGGGTTCTCTGGCAGCAAAGCTGTTTCTAGGTGGGCCTGTGGGCTGGTGGAGCTCAGCTGGGTTGTAACTGGATGTTTTAAAGCAGGTTGCACCAGGTCAGTAGTTAGGACTTGTCAGGACTTGGTGGCACCACTTAACTACCTTCCCCCCCCCCTTTCCTGTTTTTAATGTAGGTATCTGAGATGCTACAGGATATGTGCATTAGGAACCTCGTAAGGAAATACTGCCAGGGTGTTCCTGCTGAGAGGAAAGTGCAGGTAACTATCCAGAGGGAAGCAAATGTGAGAGTTCAACCACCCTGTGCACATCTGAGATCTGCTCTGTGAGCTGCCTGAGATACAGACTGCACCTTCTGACCCAGCTCTGCCCCTCTCGCTGAGGCTGGAGTCAGCTCTTTGTAGTGGAGGCTCCTGCAGTGCATGGGCACATGGGGCTGGATCTTAGGGCACTGGAACTGCACCTCGGGGAGGCAGAAAAGACCCAAAGCAGGACACATCTCTGGGGCTGTTTAGTGCCTTCTGCTCCTTTAGTTGTACTACAGGAGTAACCTAAAGGGCTGCTGGTGGCTGAGGGTGTGGGTGCTTGGGGGGGATGGGGGCTGGTGGTGGCTGTGTCTGTGGGTGCTGGGG
>WAAF01004492.1:36010-130203 GCA_013400475.1 Tricholaema leucomelas
GTGGGCTGGTGGTGTGGGTGGGTGCTGGGGGGGACACGTGGGCTGGTGGTGATTTGGCAGTGCTGGGTTAATGCTTGGACTCGTTTGGGTTGGAAGAGGCCTTTGAGGTCACCAAGGCTGCGTTGGAAGAAGGGCAGTGTGAGCTGGGTTAGCTTCTCTCCACGAGTGCCAAGGTGCTGCTGGGCACTGACAGTGCCCATGCCATAACTGCTGATGTTACTGGAGGGGGAACATCATCTACATTGGAGGCTGCTCCTTCCCCACAGCTAGAGCAGAAAGTGGTAACAAGTGCTGTGTTCAGAGGGAAGAAGGAAGGCTACCAGCAGAGCATAAACCAGCGCTTCATGGACACCAGACTCAGTGAGTACAGCACTTGGCCAGGTGCTCCTTGCCCAGGAGAAGTCTGTTTGCCAAAACAGATCTAGTTTCTAGGAGAAACTCTCAGCTGGTGGAGGTTGTCTGGATCTCATCATTTGAACTTCCTTGCCCTGTCATGTCCAGTGACAGTAAATAGGATAATCACTGCCAGCTGTCCTCAGGCTGTGGACCTCTTGACTTGAGAGTGAGAGCCATAAACCCAAGCGAGATCCTTAGTGGGTTGGGATTCACCAGGACCCACTCTTGGTGTGCTGGGTGGAGCAGGGAAGCTGAGCAGGGTTGTTGCAATGCTGCTTGTGGGTATCTAGTCTGGACTGGAGCTTTTGGGAAGGAGAGATGGGATTTTTAGGGGTCCACATCAGCTGGAGGATGCATGTATGAGAGGAAAGCTCTAATGGTGCAGTGGCAGGGTGAGGGATCTGGGAGGCTGAGTTGGGTGCAGTGGTACTGGTGTGGGGGTGAAATGCAGGAGTTGCTACTGGAATTAGGGCCAGAAAGATGCTCAGAGGGCTGCAGCAGCTCTGCCATGAGGACAGGCTGAGAGAGTTGGGGCTCTGCAGTCTGAAGAAGGCTTCGAGGAGACCTTGCAGTGGCCTTCCAGTATCTGAAGGAAGCCTAAAGGAGGGCTGGAGAGGAACTATTGACAAGGTCTTGGAATGTCAGGATGAGGAGGAATGGGTTTGAAGTGGCAGAGGGGAGATTGAAAGTGGATGTTAGGAAGAAGTTGTTTGCAGTGAGGGTAGTGAGACACTGGCACAGGTTGCCCAGGGAGGTTGTGGAGCACAGAATCACCCAATGTGATCAAAGATCACATTGGGTGATTCTGTGCTCCACAACCTCCCTGGAGGTGTTCAAGGCCAGGTTGGATGAGACCTTGAGTGAGCTGTTTTAGTGGGAGGTGTCCCTGCCTATAGCGAGTGTTTGGAACTGGCTGAGCTTTGAGGTCCCTCCCAACCTAAACCATTTTATGACCATCTGGGAGAGCTTCATTTGGCTCATGGTGTGGAAGGAGCAATGCTCTGGGTGGCTCTCAGCATGAGTCTTTCTATGCCAGGGCCTGAACTGAGAGCAGACCTAAGAAGAGCTCAGCAACTCCCAGTGTGGCAGGCAAGGAGAACCTCTGCAGTGGGCTTGGGAGGAGCTGGAGGTGTGAACACCCTCAGCTTAGAAGGCAGTGTGCTAAGGGGGCAAGGACTAATGGGATAGAATAGAATAGAATCAATCAGGTTGGAAGAGACCTCCAAGATCATCCAGTCCAACCTAGTACCCAGCCCTATCCAGTCAACTAAACCATGGCACTAAGTGTCTCACCCANGTGAAGCCCATGAATGCATCTCTCTGGTGGCTTGCTGGCAGGGAGTGGTGAACATCTGCCACCTGCACTCACTTCACCTTTCTGCTTTGCTCTGCAGAAGAGAGTGAAATGAACCCCAAAGTGCTGCAGCTGATCCAGGGTGAGAAGATCAAGGTAAGGGAAGGACAGCTGCATCTCAGCAGCCCTCAAACCAGCTTCACTGGAGTCCTGGAGCTCTGGTGTGATCTGGCACACCTGATGCTGTCCTGCAGCCATGTCTAGGTGGCAGAGCAGGCTGAGCAGCAGGGTGTTTAATTTGGAGACAGAGCTCAGAATGCACCTGGGCAACAGTTCATTTTTTACCATCCCTTTGAGTAAAAGCCCCAAAAGCTTCAGTAACCCAAGCTGGGCAGAAGTGGAGGTGTGTTCTCTGCACTTCCCGTGGCACAGAGGGCACAAGTAAAGCAGCTTCACCCAGTATGGCTCTGCCACCTCAATCTCCAAGCCTAAAGGAACCAGGTCACTACCAAGAGAGGCTGGGAGCTGCTGTCATGAGCTGGGGTCTGCTGCTGGGCCTCTGAGGTAGCCAAAAATGCTGATTCCCCTTTGTTCTTTCCAGTATGTGACCCCTGTGATAAAATATGACAGGAATGGGTTCAAACCCAGAGACAGGCTGCTTGTCCTCACTCAGTCCTCAGCATATGTGGTGGAGATGGCCAAGATCAAGCAGAAGATAGACTACAGCACTCTAAAAGGTAATGGTGGAAGGCAGAATGGGGCTTCCCTTTCTGCTGGGGGTGAGTGGGTGGTGGATGAAGTCATCTTCAGGAGGCAGTGTGAGCACTTGGATTAATTCTTCATGGCAGCAGCTTTGTTGCATTCTGGAGCAGAGAGATCTGCTTTTTCTGTGCCTAGTGAAGGACAGATCCTCTCTTTGGGGCTGCTTCTGCAAACAAGTTGAGGCTGGAGTCACAGAATCACAGAATGTCAGGGGTGGGAAGTGACCTTCAAAGTGTTGCCATTCCTGGAGGTGTTGAAGCAGAGCCCGGATGAGGCATTTAGTGCTGTGGTCTGTGTGATTGGCCAGGGCTGGGTGCTAGGTTGGACTGGATGAGCCTGGAGGTCTCTTCCAACCTGGCTGATTCTATTCTATTGTTGGCATTGGAACAGGCTGCCCAGGGAGGTGGTGCAGTCCCCATCCCTAGAGATGCTCAGGAAAGGTGTGGCCATGGCACTTGGGGCCATGGTTCAGAGATCATAGTAGTGTTGGGTTGATGGTTGGACTCTGTGATCTTGGAGGACTTTTCTTACCCAAACAATTCTCTGATTCCATGATTCTGTGATCATTGTTGTGGCCTCCTCTGAACTCATTCCAACAGGTCCATTTGCTTGTGCTGAGAATAGCTCAAGAGTGTTTGATTCCTTCTGCAGGAACAAAAATCCCATCAGCCACCAAGGAGTGCTGTGGAAGCTGCCTCTGAGGGGCATCAGGAATGAATCACAGAATGTCAGGGGCTGGAAGGGACCTCCAAAGCTCATCCAGTCCAAACCCCCTGCCAGAGCAGGAGCACCTAGAGCAGATCACACAGGAGCACATCCAGACAGGCTTTGAGTATCTCCAGAGAGGGAGACTCCACAACCCCCCTGGGCAACCTGTTGCAGGGTTCTGTCACTTCTCCTGCAGGAGCATCAGCCTGATGCTGGCAGGTGATGGCATGGGGCTGTCTTTAGGAGTTTTTCCTCTAACTGCTGGAATTCTTTTGCAGGTATCTCCACCAGCAACCTGAGTGATGGGATTGTAGTCATTCATGTCCCTGAGGACAACAAACAGAAGGTAGGAAACCACAGTGTGGCTTGTGGTTAGCAGCAAAGTTTTCTAAGTGACATTGCTAAGATCTTCCAGGGCTGACACCATCACTACTTGCTAATTAGCACAGTTAGTGATGGTTGCAAACTGTTCCAGACAGAGCTTTCCATTTCTGCTCTCTTGCCATGAAAGCTTCAACTTCCCCTTTTTTTCAGAGCCAAAGTTGCCCTAAATCCAAAACAGAATCACAGAATGGGCTGGATTGGAAGGAACCCTTGAAGGTGATCTTGTCCAACCCCCTGCAGGCAGCAAGGACATCTCCAACCAGATCAGGCTGTCCAGGGCCACACCAGTCTGATCTTATCACAGAATCAGTCAGGGTTGGAAGGGACCACAAGGATCAGCTAGTTCCAACCCCCCTGCCATGGCCAGGGGCACCCTACCCTAGACCACCCTGGCCAGAGCCTCATCCAGCCTGGCCTTAAACACTTACAGGGATGGGGCCTCAACCACCTCCCTGGGCAGCCTGTTCCAGTGTCTCACCACCCTTCTTGTGCAGAGCTTCCTCCTGATGTCCAACCTATATCTGCCCTGCTCCAGCTTCAAACCACTGCCCTTATCCTATCCCCTTCTAAACAGTCCCTCCCCAGCCTGCCTGTAGGTTTCCTTCACATACTGAAATGCTGCTTTAAGGTCTCCCTGGAGCCAGGGTGAACAGCCCCAACTCTCCCAGCCTGACAGTCCCTGGAAGAGGATGTTTAATGATCCCAGCTCAGGCAGGACTGCAGTAACTGCTCTGTAGTCACTTCCATGCAGCCACAGCTTGGGTGTCAGGAGGGAGTTTCTCTGAAGTCACAGCTGGGTGCACATTCTGGGGTGACTCCACAGAAGGATGAGATCTCTGAGGTCACCAACTGACTTTGTGCCCTTTCTTGTTTGCCAGGGAGATGCAATACTTCATTGTGAGCACCTCTTTGAGACAGTCACCAAACTCTGCATGCTGGCCAATAAGCAGAACCTGGTTAAAGTTGTGCAGGGAAGGTAAGGAAGGAATCACAGAATCATTGAGCTTGGAAAAGACCTCAAAGGCTTGATGAAGTCCAACTCTCAACCCATCACCACCATGCCTGCTAAACCCAAAGTGTGGCTGGGTGGGTAGTGTGCTGGCTGTACTTCAGAGCATGCACTGGGTTGGAAGGGACCTCTAAACCTCATCTCCTCCAGTCAGCAAGGACATCCCCAGCTAGATCAGGTTGCTCAGAGACCCATCAAGCCACTTCATGGAAGAATTTGCTTCCAAAACTTGGACTTGGGAGTACTCAGGTCAAAACTGTTAACTTCACAGGGTCCTCACTGGTGAGGTCTGTTGCAGTAGTGTGGTTGCTTTTGTTGCTTCCTGTCATAGACAGGAGGAACAAAATGGGATGCACTGGAACGAGAAGATGGAGATCATTGAGTTCCCCCTGCTAATGAAGCTTGTTTCCATGCTGGTCACAGTGCCACCTTGCTTAGATGTGCTGCTCTGCTCCAACTGCCTGGGCTCCAAACTTCTGTACAGCCATTGAATGGTTTGGGTTGGAAGGGACCTTCAAGATCCCCTAGTTCCAACCCCCTGCCATGGGCAGGGACACCTCATGCTAGACCATGTTGCTCAAGGCCTTGAATACTTCCAAGACTGGAGCCTCCACAACCTCCCTGGGCACCCTGTTCCAGTGCCTCACCACTCTCACAGGGAAGAATTTCTTCCCCATGTCTGATCTCAGTCCAGCTTCTTCCAGTTTGAAGCCATCACCCCTTGTCCTGTTGCTGCCACCTGGATCTCTCTCCCCTTTCCCTCCTGTTGCAGGGGAGATGAGCAAGTCCTTACTCCTTGGGCCTTACCTCAGACTTCAAAAACATTTGCTTCAGGCTTGAGCTGAAGTGACCTGAGCCTGAGGCTGTGGCTTTAGTGGTTTCACAGCAGATCTCATTAGCACCAGCACAGCAAAGCCTGCTAGGACTGAGCCCCTGGGTCACTTCAGGATAAACACTGCTCCCTCTGAATGATTGGGAAGGGGCCAAAATGTGATTGTTGAGCACCCTTGAGCACAGGAACTCTCTCAGTCACAGCACCAGGCTCTCTAGAAGATTGAGAAGGCTCCAAAATGTGATGCCTGAGCACAGGAACTCTCAGTCACAGCACCAGGCTCCCTAAAAGACTGAGAAGGCTCCAAAATGTGATGCCTGAGCACAGGAACTCTCTCAGTCACAGCACCAGGCTCTCTAGAAGATTGAGAAGGCTCCAAAATGTGATGCCTGAGCACAGGAACTCTCTCAGTCACAGAACCAGGCTCATGGCAGGTGGATGCAGTCTGTCCCTCCACTGTCCACATGAATTGGAAGTGGCATGTGAAATGTGGACTTTCTGCTCCAGCTTTTCTCTCTGGCCTTTGTGTTTCAGCTGTAATTAGATTTGCTGTGTTCAGAGGCTGCCTCCAGGTTAGCTCTGCTTATCTTCCAGTCCTTAATTGCACCAGGAAAACTCAAATGCCTGGCCCAGGCAGGCACACTCCATTCATCAAACCCTCCTGGGCAGTAAGCTCTAATGCAATTGTTGAGGACATCTACCTAAGCTGGAGGGCTCTGATCTTCTCATGTAATGAGATTTGCCACAGGAACAGGAATTAGGAGGGCTTAGAGCAAAGCCTGCTGCAAGGAAAGCACCTCCTGACTAACTCTCTGTGCCTGCAGCCTGCGGTTCCGCATCGGCTCCGGGAAGGAAGGGACAATGGTGTTCACTGTTGGGCAGGAGCCTCAGGTCTTCAAAGACAAAAATGGACAACTCACAGTGGTAAGGTCTTATCTAAGCACTGGGAAGATCACACAATTCCAGCATGGTGGGGTTTGGAAGGGAGCTCTAGAGATCGTCCAGTCCAACCCCTGCCCTGCTCAAGCAGGGGCACCCATAGCAGTTTGCTCAGGATCACAATGGCCAGGTGGGTTTGGAAGCTCTCCAGAGCAGACTCCACAACCTCTCTGGGCAGCCTGCTCCAGGTCTCCAGCACCCTCCCAGCAAAAAAGTTTCTCCTCCTGTACAGGTGGAACCTCCTGGGTTGCAGTTTGTGCCCATTTCCCCTTGTCTTGTCCCTGGGTACCCCTAAGAAGTCCATCCCCATCCTCTTGCCCACGATAGGTCCTGTAGCTCTTGCTGAGCACTGAGCAGATCCCCTCTGGGGCTGCTCTTCTCCAGGCTCAGCAGCCCCAGGGCTCTCAGCCTCTTCTCCCCAGGGAGATGCTCTACACACGATCTGTCCTTTCTCCTTGGATGCTCAAGCCCTGCAGAGAGCACCCCTGAGCACCAGCTGGGGCCTTCTGTGTCAGTGCAGGAGCTCTTGGCTCCTTTTAGAGGGCAGAAAGGTGCAGGACATGACCCAGTCAACAGCTGCCTCTGCCAGATGATGCGCAGCAGATGGTCATTGTAGATGGAATTGCAGCTACTCACTTCACACATGGAGCCACTGCCACTAGCTCTCAAGCTGGCAGGGGGAGAGGAGGCAGAGATCAATTCTGGGCTGGCTGTTGAGAGCACTTACCCTGAGCCCAAATCCAACCTGCACCTGCCAAACGAGGACTTGGACAAAGTTTTCCACCTCTTTTTGTCTCCCTCCAACCAAGTTATTTCTGACATCAATGGAGCAAAAGCTTTTCATTTCAGGCTGGAGAAGGAAGGACCTGTCTGACCCAATCCTGGGTCAGGATCTGACTGCAGGGAGAAGGAATTCTGCTTCTGGCTGGAGCCATGGAAAACAGGGAAGCTTTGCTGCTGCCCTTGCTCACAGTCAGGCAGGGAGGTGCTAACACTGCCTGCTGCTGCTCCTGTGGCTGGAGGAACTAGCAAAGATGGAAGCCTTTGCTGCTTCATGGACAAGCTCAGGGTGTTGGGTACTGTTAGCTGTGACACCCCTAGAGCCCTGCTCAGCTGTCCCTGCAGCCTGGAGTCATTTTCACGTGCCAGTGGTCAAACAGAACCAACACCACCTCTTCTCCTGCAGGCAGGACACCTCAGGAACACAAAACTGCTACCTGGTTTCATGGCTGCTTCCTTTCCTTTTCCCAGGTGTCAACCCAGGTGAGGTCTTGATGAGGAACCAGTTCCACTGGCCTGGCCAGGAGCAGCAGAAAGGAGCCTGCAGGATGAGACCAGCACTCACATCTTCCCCTGGGATCTCTGATGCCATCGGGCTGCTGTGATTTGACAGTTTGCTTGCATCTTTTAGGCTCTTTTTTGTAGCTTAAAACTATTAAATCTCTAGCTCAATAAATTCTGGTCTGCTGCTGTCACACTCCAGTGAGCACAGAAGCTCCTTCCACAGTCACAGGCAAACATTTTATATGAGAAGCTGCAATTCCACAGGTAAAAATTGTCTATTTCTGTGCACTCAGGGAAAGCTTTTTGGGGCCAGGAAGGATTCAAATAGAATTGTGGGGGGAAAAATGGCTTTTCTAGGTCTGCTTTGAGTCCCAGCTCAGCAGAACTGCATCAAGTGCAGGTGGGTGAAGGTAACTGTGGTCTGAAAACATCTTTCCTCTTTGGGAGAGCCCTTTAGAAGCAGCAGCCAGTTCTGGTTAAATGGAGCAGTAGGGCTGCTGGGGTGGGGGTGGGGGTTGGTGGTCATCAGCACCTCAAGTACCTCACCTGGAAATTCCAGTGAGCTGCTTCCAGGGGCAAGATCTTTGCTTTCTTGTAGGAGCCAAAGCAGAAATGATGACCCCAAACACCACCTCTTAAAGAGGGAGGTGGTGGCTTTGAGCACTCCAGCTTCCTGCTGCTGAAGAACCTTCACCCTTCTGCCCAGAGCTGACTCTGCTCTCCAGTGTGGTAGGCACTGCTGGTTTTTGGGGGTGCTACAGGGGGATGGGGGACAGGAGTTCTCTGCTGCCTCCTGTCTGGGAGCTGCAGCTGTCCCACCACTCCCTGTGCCCTTAGTGCTTACTCTGCTGCCTCATATTGAGGCAAACTCCTGCAGCCCTGCTGCAGCCTGAAGGTCCTTGACTTGCTGCCCTTCCTGAGCTCTGTAGAGTGCTGAAAGCCAGGCCACTGCTGCCTCTGCCCTGAGCAGTGTCAGGAGGTGACATTAACATCTTGGGGTGGGGGGGAGGAGGATGATGTCTGCTGTTTCATCCTTGCAAGTTGCCTCCAGCTCTGTGGCCCGTGAGGACAGGATGTTTCCACCAAGTAATCAAGTGAGTCCTGTGTAAATAGGAAATAACTTCTAATTTATTGTGTTACATTAAAAAAAAAGGTACATATTGCAAACATCAACCATAGACTGAATCCAGCTGAAGCTTTGTTCCTGCACAAGTATCAAATGGGAGGGAATGATTGTACAGAACAGATGAATTTGCTGCTCTTGTCTGTGAAATGGAACGACTCAAAAGACTGGAAAGGTTCTGCCCACCCTTTGCTCCAAGGTCAGATGGGAGTTGGGAGTCTCCACCAAGGCTCTGACCATCAGGTGAGATCCCAAAGCTGCTGCTGTGAATGCAGGAGCAGCTGCTTTGGTGCCACAGCCACACTGCTACGGGTGGGAGCAAACACCCAGGTAAGGAGCCTGCAGCCAGGGGCTGGTGGTGGTTCCTGCCTCAATGCTGCAGCCCTAACACTGTAACAAGCTGCAGACTTTTAATCCAGCTCTTCCTTTCTCTGATGGACAAAATCTCTTCATCAAGTAAGGTTTTAGCCAGCTCTGCTCTCCTGCCCTTACTGCTGTAAGCACACAGCTCTGTGCCCCCTGTTAACCCCAGGCAGTGTCAGATCGCCTCCAAAGCTGCCCTGAACCCCATCTTCACCCCAGAGCTGTAGAGCAAAACCATTTACAGTAAAAAGGCTCAGGAGCTGAGAGCATT
This sequence comes from Tricholaema leucomelas, assembly GCA_013400475.1. Lineage (NCBI taxonomy): Eukaryota > Metazoa > Chordata > Aves > Piciformes > Lybiidae > Tricholaema lacrymosa > Tricholaema leucomelas. The sequence goes on from WAAF01004492.1 coordinate 45,376, forward strand.
TGTGCAATGAACAAAGCCTCCCCTCCCAGCCCAAGTGCCCAGCAGGCAAAGGATCTTTTGCCACAGCAGCAGCACACCAAGGGCTAGGGCAGGAGTGTGGTAAGGCAGAGTCTGCCCTTAAATCCAGCAACAACACTGAAACTCTCCTGGAGTGACTGAACTCAACCACCAGCTACAGGAATAACTGCAGAGAGATTAAAAACCATCAGCTCCTGGTTTTTAACAACTTCACTGTGCAAAACCCCAAAGAGGGACTCCTGAAGCCAGTCAAGAATCTATTTACAGAGAAGTTAATCACATAGATGTGACCTGTTGTGTGCTTAGCACTGCTGTCCACACTGTCACCTCCTGGACCTAAACCTGCTCCTTGCACCACAGAATGAGGCTGGGTTCTGTCCCAGCAGCAGGGACTGGGGTGCTGGAGCCTTCCTTGGGTGGGTAAAGTGAGGAGCTAAGCACTGCTGGGGATGATGATGGCCTGTCCCTCCTGTCTGACAGGAGAAAGCAGCTCTCTAGAGCTCAAGGGAGTGGAGTTTGCTGCAGGACTCTCCATGTGTCCTACAGGAATGGGCTGGGGTTTCCTCTTCCCCTCCTGTCCCTAGCAGGAGCACAGGAATCACACTGAAGGGCTTCACACAGCACTCAGTCCAGGTCCTGTGCAGGGCAGCAGCTCTTAGGGCTGCCCATGAAGGTGTCAAAGTTCAGAGTGCTGGAGAAATAAAGCAGTTCCAAGGATTTCCCTTCCCTCCTCTCCAGCTTATCACAGAGGGAAGGTAAGAAGGGAGAGGCACTGGGCCCTGGCTTCTGCACTATGGACTTGCCCCAAACCCAGAGTGTGTTGCAAACAGGTGTAAACACAGCTTCAAACAGAACCTGGAAGGCCAGGACCGAGCAAAAGAGATGGAGTTCCTCAAGCAGTAGCTGAAAAGGGAGGAGGAGAGGGGTAGGACAACCAGCCAGCAGCTGCCTGGAGCTTAGAAAAGTCTTTGGTTACTAGAAAGATGACCCAGCCTGACTCTGACACTGTTTTAGCTTTCCTTCATGACTCAAAACTGTCACTCAGTGCTCCACATGAGCCTCTCCAGCCAAGCTGGCTGCAGGTGGAGTGTAAGTGCCACATGAAACACAAGGGAGCAGCCGCTGAGGTGACAACACCTTTGGTTTGTCAAGTGCCAGTGCTGCCACTAGCAGCCCTGAGCCAGGAGCAGCAGCACAAAAGCAAATACCCAAACCACCTCAGTGAGGAACAGAGGAAGGAGCTGCTGCCCTCTTGGAGTGGTCTGGTTCATCTGGAACAGCTGGCACTAGGTACTCCAGATGAAACCCCCCACCTTGGGCACAGCACTGTGCTGTCTGCTCAGCCTGACTGCCACTCTCAGTTCCCTCCAGCAGCTTTCTCTCTCCCTCAGGCTTTGTACCACCAATCCTCAGAGCTGTGGCTCTGCTCAGTCTCCTTTCTCCTCCACTCCTACTGCATAATCTTCCACCAGAACTGTTAGTGGACTCCACAGCAGGCAGCCAGGGAGCAGGAGGTAGATAAAACAGTCCTTTAGAATAGAAAAGTACTCTTGGAGAAGTAGACTGCAGAGGGCTTCTCCACACACATCACTACCTCTGCCCTTCCACACACAGCTGCCACTTCTGAAAAGACCTGGAATGCACTCAGGACAAAGTCAAACAAGGAATAAGCTGCCTCTGGGCCACTGCCTGCTCCTCTCCCCTGTGCCTCACAGCAAGACAATGCTCCTGTATCACTTAGAGAGCTGAACCAGCAACCAAAGCACAGCTTCCTGCCCTGCAACTGGACCAAAATGAGCTCCCCAGCCAAGCCCCAGGGTCAGGCAGGCACTCTAAGCCCTACCTGGCAGCAACACTACCATAAGTAAAAAAAACAATCAGACACAATTTGCTCCCCAGCCTCCTTTTTGGAGGCATTTTAACATCTTCCACCCTTGAACTGCAGGGATAAAGCAGGGGGTGGGTGAGTCTCTGTGGTTCAGTGCTGCAAAAGCTCCACTGAACAGTTCGAGAAGCAGGTCCTGAGAGCTGTAGGGAGGCACAGCCAGCTCAAGCAGCTCCCTCTACTCCCAACACTACAGTAATTTGTCCCCTGGGAGTCACATTGAGGAACTCCTGAGCTGCCAACCCTGCCAGCTGCAGGTTTGGGAGAAAGGCAGAGCTGGTGGGGTCAGTCACTGCCTTTGCCCCACGCCTGATGCCCAGGAGACAAGGTCAGAGTGCCCAGAGGGAAGGTGGATGGGGCTGGCTGACCTGGGTTTTTGTTTGGCTTTGCTTTGCTTTGTTTTTAAAGTGCAGGCTAATTAGTGAGGCCAAAGGAAGCCAGGCCTCTTCCTCTCCAGCCACAAAACAGCAAAGACAAGAGTGCCAAAAACCCAGGCCAGCTCCTCCAGACGCTCAGCAGCTCCTGCTTGCTTCTCCCCCTAGCCCCTACCGCATTTCAATACCCCGGGGATCGTCTAGCTCGTTACAAAAGGTAATTGACAGCTTTTGCTGCACAGAAGCAGCTGAACCTGGGCCACATCACTCCAAAGAGGAAGGAGAGCAGCTGCTGGTGAGAGCTGCCCAGCCTGCAGGTGCTGCTGGGCTCACTGGTGCAGGTGGGCCCTGTCGTCCGGCCGCTTGATGTGGATCCTCCGCACACGCTCGATGCGCTCCCGCTCGTCGTCCTCCTCCAGGTGGTGGGAGCGTCCTGCTGCTCCTCCCGTGGCTTCCAGCAGGGCGTTGTCAGGTCCCCTCCCGTCCTGAGACTCGTAGAGCAGAATGTTCAGGGTCTCCTCGTAAATGCGAGCTTCTGGGAACTCCACCTGGCCCAGCCAACAGAAACGAGGGTGCTGGCACCTGCCACAGGCACTCAGCGACCTCAGCTCTGGCTCCTGCTAGCCACAGGAGCAGGGAGGTGATTGTCCTCTTGTACTCGGCGCTGCTGAGGCCATACCAGGAGTGTTGTGTTCAGTTTTGGGCAACACAATACAAGAGAGACAAGGAAGTGCTGGAGCAGGTCCGGAGAAGGGCAAAGGAGCTGGGGAAGGGTCTGGAGAATAAATCCTATGAGGAGAGACTGAGGGAGCTGGGGATGGGTAGTGTGAAACACAGAAGGCTGAGGGGAGACCTCATTGTTGTCTACAGCTACCTGAAGGGACATTGTGGAGAGGCTGCTGCTGGGCTCTGCTCAGAGGGAACTGGAGACAGAACAAAGGGGAATGGCCTCAAGCTGAGGCTGGGGAGGTTTAGATTGGACATTAGGAAAAAAGTTTTCATGGAGAGAGTGGTCAGGGACTGGAATGAGTTGCCCAGGGAGGAGGTGGAGTCACCAAACCTGGATGTGTTTCAGGGTGGTTTGGATGTGGTGCTTGGGGCTATGGTTTAAGGTGAATCTTGTAGAGTAGGGTTCTAAGGTTGGATTTGGTGATCCTGAGGGGCTTTGCCAACCTGCATGGTTCTGTGAGTCTGGTTTCAAGAGACTTTTGTAGAATGAAGAGATCTTAGAGCCACAGAAATTGTGGAATGGGTTGGGTTGGAAGGCACCTTCAAAATCATCTACTTCCAATTCCTTGGCCAGAGGCAGGGACACCTCCCACTAGAACAGGTTGCTCACTCAAGGTCTCATCCAACCTGGCCTTGAACACCTCCAGGGAGGTTGTGGAGCACAGAATCACCCAACATGATCAAAGATCACATTGGGTGATTTTGTGCTCCACAACCTGTGCCAGTGTCTCACCACCCTCACTGCAAACAACTTCTTCCTAATCTCCAGTTTAAGTCTCCCCTTTTCAAGTCCATTCCCTCTCATCCTATCAATACAAGCCCTTGCAAAAATTCCCTCCCCCAGATCCTGTAGCCATCAGAAGATCTCCTTGGAGTCTTCTCCGTGCTCAAACAGCCCCAACTCTCCCAGCCTGTCCCCACAAGGGAGGTTCTCCAGCCCTCTGATGACCTTCCTGGCCTCCTCTGGACCCACACCAATAGTTCCATGCCCTTCTTTTGCTGGGGGTACCAGAACTGAACTGAACTCTTAAGGCAAATTGTTTCTGTTCTATTATTTGCTTCCCAGTTTTGAGACCAAATAATCTTTCTTTAGCCCCCCTAAACTGGACTGCCACAGAGCAAGCTCAGGCAGACTTCTCCTGGGAAAAGTAAGAAGCTGTGGCTCACCAGGATCCATCTTTAACCAAACCTGGTTAAACATCCAAGCCTGTTTAAAGCTGAAGAGCTGGGCTGAAGTGGGGCTGTGCAACATCACAGTGGTGAAGTGCCACAGCACCAAGCAGCTCCCACCCTGACAAATCCACAGGGTGAGCTCCAGGGAGCTGTTTCCAGTCTGGCACCACAGAGATGCCAAACCAGGTCAGGAGTGTTGAGAAGGGAGCAGACACCAGGCTGGGCACAGCCACCAGGGGGTTTGCTCTTACCTTGGTCTGTTTTTTCTCAGTGGCATAAACGATGGAGGTGCAGCAGACCTCGGCGATCTTGCGCCCCTGCCCGTAGAAGGACCAGCAGCAGATCTCATCTCCAATCACATCTTTGATGAAGAGCACTCTCCCGTTGAACCTCAAGGACAGCTTGTCAAACAGCTCGATGTTCTTCAGCATGTTGTCATCTGAGTTGCTGTGAGAGATGGAGGAAGGGACAGGTCACCTCAGGAGAATCATAGAATCAAGCAAGTTGGAAGAGACCTCCAAGCTCATCCAGCCCAACCTAGCACCCAGCCCTGGACAATCAACCAGACCATGGCACTAAGTGCCCCAGCCAGGCTTGGCTTCAACGCCTCCAGGGATGGCGACTCCACCACCTCCCTGGGCAGCCCATTCCAATGCCAATCACTCTCTCTGACAACAGCTTCCTCCTAACATCCAACCTAGACCTCCCCTGGCACAACTTGAGACTGTGTCCCCTTCTTCTGTTGCTGCTTGTCTGGCAGGAGAGCCCAACCCCACCTGGCTGCAATCTCCCTTCAGTTAGTTGTAGCCAGCAATGAGCTCTGCCCTGAGCCTCCTCTTCTGCAGGCTGCACACCCCCAGCTCCCTCAGCCTCTCCTCATAGGGCTTGTTTAGGAAGGGTGGCAGCAGGGTTTGGGCAGGCAGCATTTAGAGCCTGGCTCCATCTCAAACACCCAAATCCCTCTGTCTTACTGTGCCCCTACCAGGGCAGTGTCTGCGGCTGCCACAGACAAGGCAACTGTCTAGCAGAATCACGGAATGGTTTAGATTGGAAGGGACCTCAAAGACCATCCAGTTCCAACTCCCTGCCACAGGCAGGGACATCTCCCACCAGAACAGGTCACTCAAGGCCTCATCCAACCTGGCCTTGACACCTCCAAGGAGGTTGTGGAGCACAGAATCACCCAATGTGATCAGAGTTCTGAGTGAAGACAAAGTGAACTTTATCATGGATTGGAGTCTGTGAAAAAAGTCCAAGGAAGCCCAGCTGAAGCCATTTACCTGGTGTAGGAATATTTGTTGTTGCTTCTGTTGTAGAGCAGCTTCACTGCTGGCTGTAAAACACAAAGCACAGACCAGTTACAGGATGTGCAGCAAGAGCTGGAACCACAGCTCAGTCCAGACCCCACAGCAGAGAAACTGCAACACGACCTAACAGCAGCAGGCCTAAGACGGAACTCCCAAATCCCAGCATGGTGAGGGTTGGAAAGGACCTCTGGAGATCATCCAGCCCAAACTCTCCTGCTCAAGCAGGAGCACCCACAGCAGCTTGCTCAGGATCACAATGCCCAGGTGGGTTTGGAACATCTGCAGAGAAGGAGACTGCACCTCTCCAGGCAGCCTGCTCCAGGGCTTCAGCACCCTCACAGCCCAGCAGGATTTTGCTGTTGCTGCAGAACTGTCCCAGCCAGGCTAGCAGTGAGGCTGCAGTCCCTGCTGACCTGTGAGCAGAGTACCAGATCTCCTCCCCCCACCTCTGCCTTTTGGCCAAGCACCCTCCCCTCTACCCACCACAGCGAGGGGCCTTCTAGAAACAGGAGTTCCTGATTCCCTTCAGCCACAGCAAGTGGCTGTGGGTAATAACCAGGTTGGACACAAAAAGGAAGATCTAAGAGCCCTGAGAACCTGCTTGATCACCCTGCTGCTGCCTCCACCCTCTGTTTTTAACACCTAGCAAGAAAAAACACAAGGCCAGGCCCAGCCTCAGCAATATTCCACTTGGAATTCAGAGGAAACATTTGGTCTGCTGTGGATTTTCAGTGCAGCCCAGCAGCTGAAGTGTGCTTAGGTTAGGCCCCTGCTGAAAACTAAAGCCTATGTTCTAAGGAGACTTGGTGAAGGTCTCCTCACAAGCCCAGAGAAGCTTAGGTCAGCACCCTCTGAGCCAGCTCCCAGCCTGGCCTCTCTCTCACCTTGTTTGATGTGGCAATAAGCTTTTGCTCCTCTTTGGAGGATGTGATGACTGGGACCTTGCAGAAGGGTTCATAGACGTCTTTGTTCTGCTGAAACAAGAAGCAAACAGCAGCTGAGTGCAAACAGGCCTTGGGGCACCCTCACCTGACCTGGGAAGGTCCTGCAGATGCTGCTCTGAAGGGCTCAGGGTGTGATTTATCCCAGCCAGCAGGCAGCAATCCTTTGGGACCACCTGAGATGCTCATTTCTGCTCTCTGCAAATGCAGGCACTTGATGTTATGTGTCTTAGGATCTGGATTGTGGTTTTGTTCACAGGAGCCCAGGAAGAGCAGCTCCAAACCAGAGATGGACTCCCCACAGAAGCTGCTCTGGTCTGACCAAAGGACCTACCCCCCACTGGTTGATGCTGGAAGGATTCACTTTTTCTCCAGCTTGTCTGTGGGTGGATCATCTCATGCTTCCAGGACTCACTGGAGGGAAACTGAGCAATCATTTAACCCTGACTGGAACTAGGCAGCACTGAATGTTGGGAAGGAGTCAGTACCTCTTCCTGGATGTGACCAGACTCCAGCAGATCAATGACATCAATGACATCAAGTGTTTCCATTTCCTCCCAGCCTCAAAAAGGCACCAGGTGCAAACCAGAAAAGCATCTTGCTCTGCCCAGGTGCTGCTTCCCACCCTGAGCAACCTCTTGTTCCTGATCCCTCATTCCATCCAGGGTAATCAGACCCCTCCTGAACATGCTAACCTACCCAGGACAATCAGACTCCTCCTGAACATTCTGACCTACCCAGGCCAACCAAACCCCTCTCCTGAGCTCTGCCACCTACCCAGGACAATCAAACCCCTCCTGAGCCTTGCCCACCTACCCAGGACAACCAAACCCCTCTCCTGAGCTCTGCCACCTACCCAGGACAACCAAACCCCTCTCCTGAGCTCTGCCACCTACCCAGGACAACCAAACCCCTCCTGAGCCTTGCCCACCTACCTAGGACAATCAAACCCCTCCTGAGCTCTGCCCACCAACCCAGGACAGCAAACCCCTCCTGAGCCTTGCCCACCTACCCAGGACAACCAAACCTCTCCTGAGCTCTGTGACTTGCTCTAGGCAACCTGACCTCTCCTGAAGTCTGTGACCTACCTGCAAGGCTGCCTGGCACTCATCCACCAGCCCCTGCACCAGGTAGTACTTTGCCTCAGCCAGCAGCTCCTCGATCTCCCTGCGGCTCTCGGGCAGCGGCACAGCTCCATCCCGCAGGTAGTTCAGGATGGTCCCAAAATGCTTCCCACAGCGATCAATCAGGATCCAGCCTAGGGACAGAAGAAGACCACAGTGCCAAACGTGCCAAAAGGCCTTGGTGGTGGCCTGGGACTGCTGTATCAAGCAGGTTCCTGCTCTGAGAGAGACCAGTTCCCTGCTCGAGCTAGAGAGCAGAGCAGCAGAAAGCACAGGGCAGTTATTGCTTCCAGAGGGTGGGAGTGAGGAGCTCTCTTGCTTCTCCCAGTTCCATGGATATGGACAAAAGCTTCACTGAACTGGAGCAATGGATGCTTCTCCTCAAACCAAGCAGCTCTACTCTCCCTCTCCTCCCAAAGCTCTAACACTAGGGCCCCATTACAAACATGTGTGGCTGTTACAGCTTACTCGAGCCAGCCAGACCTGAGTGGTTAAAGGCTGCTGCACCTCAACACCACATGGAGACCCATCATGATCAACCAGCTCCAGGAAAAGGGCTGGCTAGAGAAACAGAACCACAGAATCAGCCAGGTTGGAAGAGACTTCCAAGCTCATCCAGTCCAACCTATCACCCAGCCCTGTCCAATCAACTAGAATCATAGAATCAGTCAGGGCTGGAAGGGACCACAAGGACCATCCAGCTCCAACCCCCCTGCCATGCCCAGGATCACCCTACCCTAGATCAGGCTGGCCACTGGCTCATCCAGCCTGGCCTTAAACACCTCCAGGGATGAGACCTCAACCACCTCCCTGAAAGAAAGGCAGCAAAGACTTGGCAGTGTCATGGCAAATGCTGCTTCAGTCTCTACAGTCCCAAAGATTGCTAATTTGGTAGAACAAAGTGGTGATTAGCTCAGTGCCTGCTGAAAGGCATCATGTGACAGCAGGAGTCACCTGAGGCCACCTTGCAGCCCCTGCCCTGGAGCTCACCAGCACTGCTAGGTACTGACAAGGGTGTGAAGGAGGAGCTGGAGTGTGTCCAGAGAAGGGCAACTTAGTGCCATGGTCTGGTTGATTGGATAGAGCTGGGTGCTAGGTTGGACTGGATGAGCTTGGAGGTCTCTTCCAACCTGGTTGATTCTATGAAAGCTTCTGAAGGGTCTGGAGAACAAATCTGGGGGGGAGCAGCTGAGGAAACTGGGGGTGTCCAGCCTGGAGAAGAAAAGGCTGCAGGGAGACCTCATCGCTCTCTACAGCTGCCTGAAAAGAGGCTGCAGCCAGGGGGGAGTTGTTCTCTTCTCCAAGGAACAAGTGACAGGACAAGAGGAAACAGCCTCAGGTTGCACCAGGAGAGGTTCAGGTTGGCTATCAGAAGAAACTTCTTCCCCTAAAAGGGTTGTCAAGGCCTGGCCCAGGCTGCCCAGGGCAGTGGCAGAATCCCCATCCCTGGAGGGATTTCAGAGCTGTGTAGCTGTGGTGCTGAGGGCCATGGTTTAGTGGTGCCCTGGCAGTGCTGGGTTCAGGGCTGGACTCAGTGATCTGAAAGGTCTAACTCAGCCTAAAAATGATTCCACAAAGAAAAGAACACAGAGCTACAACTGGAATGCTTCCCAGTCAGCTGGGAAGGATCCATGGATTCCTGCTTCTCCTCCTGCTGCCTGAATGAGGCTGGAGCCTGAGCAGTGTTGGGCAATGCTGAGGCTGGACTTTCCATAACTGCAGAGCCCTGATGGGCTGCAGCTCAGGAATGCAGTGAGGAAAGGCTTGTGGGGAAGGAGTCATATTTTGGACAAATAAGGAAAAGTAGGCTAAGAGGAGCCTGGGCTGCTGGGCATGAATGGAATTACTCCTAAAGCCTGAACATTTGGGTGTCTGGAAAGCGAGCATGGCCCTGTCCTGCTGCTTGGGGAAAAGCAGACATCCTCCTGCAGGCTTTGCATCATCCCTGTTCCTCTGCTGTCCACATCAAACACAGCCTGTGCTCACTGCTGTAACTCTAGAGACTGGAGTGACTCAAGAGAAAGCTGGAATCACAGAATGCCAGGTTGGGAGGGACACTGAGGATCATTTGTTCTAACCTTTACTTCCAGCTCTTGAGTTTCTCCTGCAGACATGGCTCTGCAGGCCTGAGGAGCAGGGTTCAGCTACACTCTTTCCACAGAATTCCAGCATGGTGGTGGCTGGGAGGGAGCTCTGGAGATCATCCAGGAGCACCCACAGCAGCTGGCTCAGCATCACAATGTCCAGGTAAGTTTGGAAGCTCTCCAGAGAAGGAGACTCCACAACCTCGCTGGGCAGCCTGCTCCAGGCCTCCAGCACCCTCACACCAAACAAGTTTCTCCTCCTGTTCAGATGGAGCCTCCTGAATTCCACTTTATGCCCACTTGGCCTGTCACTGGGCACCACTGGAGAATGGTCTCTTGCCCCCCCACAGGTCCTTTAGCTCTTGCAGAGCATTGCTCAGATCCCCTCTGGGGCTGCTCTTCTGCAGGCTCAACAGCCCCAGGGCTCTCAGCCTTTGCTCACAGAGCTGCTCCAGGTCCCTCAACATCTCTGGAGCTTCCACTGGGCTCTCTCCAGTAGTTCCCTGTCTCTCTTGAACTGGAAAACCCACAACTGGATCCAGTACTCCACGTGTGGCCTCACTGAGGTGGAGCAGAGGAGGGAGAACCTCCCTCAACCTGCTGGCCACACTCTTCTCCATGCCCCCCTAGGATGCCATTCTTAGCCACGAGGGCCTCAACCACCTCCCTGGGCAACCCATTCCAGCCTCTCACCACTCTCATGCTCAACAACTTTCTCCTCACCTCCAGGCTGACTCTCTCCACCTCCAGCTTTGCTCCATTCCCCCAGTCCTGTCACTCCCTGACAGCCTAAAAAGTCCCTCCCCAGCTTTTTTGTAGCCCGGTTCAGATCCTGGAAGGCCACAAGAAGGTCACCTGGGAGCCTCCTCTTCTCCAGACTGCACAGCCCCAACTCTTTCAGTCTGTGCTCACAGCAGAGCTGCTGCAGCCCTCTGAGCATCCTCCTGGCCCTTCTCTGGACACACTCCAGCACCTCCTCATCTTTCTTGTCATAGTGGCTCCAGAATTGGATGCAGTACTCCAGGTGGGGTCCCACCAGAGGGGGAGAATCACCTCCCTGGCCCTGCTGGCCACACTTCTGCTGCTGCAGTCCAGGCTCTGGTTGGCTTTCTGGGCTGCAAGTGCACACTGCTGGCTCCTGTTGAGCTTCTCCTCCAGCAGCACCCCCAAGTCCCTCTCCTCAGGGCTGCTCTCCAGCCAGCCACTCACTGCCCAGCCTGGATTTGTGCTTGGCATTGCCTTGACCCAGCTGCAGGACCTTGCCCTTGGTCTTGCTGAACCTCATGAGGTTGGCTTGTGCCCACCTCTACAGCCTGTCCAGGTCCCTCTGGCTGGATCCCTGCCCTCCTGCCTGTCTGCTGCACCACACAGTTCGGTGTCATCAGCAAGCCTTGACTCCATCCAGCTCGGGCCTGGCTTTGCTCCTAAGAAACATTTTGTCTTCTGCCGGCTTTTGGGTGGGACCAATTAGCACTGTTTGGGAGAATTTCAGATTAAAGAGTTTCCTCCAGAGGCTCGAGGCTATTGTTCCAGCTTCCAGGCTCACACCAGGCCAGGGCAGATAAAGGGAGAACTGCAGTGGGAGTGTCCCAGTTACAACACACAGGAAGTATCAAATTCCTACTGGAACACAAACGTCTGAATGGAACTATCCTCCCCACACACATGGAACCATGGAATCATTTAGGCTGCAGGAGACTTTTCAGCTCATTGAGTCCAACCACTAACCCAGCACTGCCAGGGCACCACTAAACCATGGCCCTCAGCACCACAGCTACACAGCTCTGAAACCTCTCCAGGGATGAGGATTCCGCCACTGCCCCTGGGCAGCCTGGGCCAGGCCTTGACAATCTTTTTGGGGAAGAAGTTTCTTCTGATATCCAACCTGAACCTCCACTGGTGCAACTTGAAGTTGTTTCCTCTTGTCTTGTCACTTGTTCCTTGGAGAAGAGACCAACCCCCACCTGTCTCCAGCCTTCTTTCAGGAAGCTGTAGAGAGCAATGAGGCTTCCCCTCAGCCTCCTCTTCTCCAGCCTAAACATCCTCAGTTCCCTCATCTGCTCCTCACCAGATCTGTTCTCCTGACCCTTCAGAGGCTGTTGCCCTCCTCTGAACACACTCCAGCTCCTCACAGAGACACAGAATGTTAGGGGCTGGAAGGGACCTCCAGAGATCATGGAGTCCAACCTGCCTGCCAAAGCAGGCTCACCCAGGGCAGGTCACACACAACACATCCAGGTGGGTTATCAAAGCCTCCAGAGAAGCAGACTCCACAACCTCTCTGGGCAGCCTGCTCCAGCACTCTGCCACCCTCACTGTAACAAGTGTTGATGTCTTTCCTTGGAACGAGGGCCCCAAAACTGAATCCAGGAGTCCAGGTGTGGCCTCACCAACGCCCAGCACAAGAGGGTGATCCCTGCCCTGGCGCTGTTCATCACTCTACTGCTGATCCAGTCCAGGATGCTGTTGGCCTTTTTGGCTACCTGGGCACACACTGGCTCACACTCAGCCAGTTATCAACCACCAACACCCATTTAACATGGAGAGACCCAGTCCCACCTCTCTCCTTTTCCTGTCAGCATAGCAAACTCTGAAAGTTCTGCAGCTGTCTCACTTTAGCTGAAGCTAACAGCTAAAACTCTTACAAGAGAAGAGTTTCCTTTCAAGCAAATCAGCTTTTAGCCTACAAACCCCTCAAAGTTCAGAGCAAATTTTTATTTCACTTGTATTTGAGCTGAGCAAACAAGATGAAGGAATTGCCTTCTGAGCTTCAAAGTAAACACACAGGTCCTGACTCATACTTTCTCAATCACCATCCCCACCATTTTCCATCTGCTTAAGAGCTTTAGCATTAGTACTTCAAAAGAAAAGGATAGTCCAGGCTTGGTAAGACTCCTCACTGTCCTTTCACATCTCTACTCAACTCTTATGTGTGTTTTAACACTGCTCAAATGTAGAAATATCTTCTCCCATGACTGGATGGTCCACTCTGCTCTTCAATATTCTTCTCCAGCCCCTTATGACCTTGTCATAGATTCACAGACTGGTTTGGGTTGGAAGGGACTTTCAAGACTGTCTTAGTTTCAACCCCCATGGGCAGGGACACCTTCCACTAGGTCAGGCCTCATCCAACCTGGCCTTACCTCCAGGAATCACAGAATGTTATAGGTTGGAGGGGATCTCAAGAGATCATCCAGTCCAACCTCCCTCCCACTGTTCCTGTGGGTAGTTCCCATAGGAACACATCCAGGTTCTTCCACTAGATCAAGCTGCACATGGCCCCATCCAACCTGGCCTTGAACACCTCCAAGCAGGGGACATCCACAAGCTCCCTGTTCCAGGGTCTCACTACCCTCACTGCAAAGAGTTTCTTCCTAACGATTTCCCAGCAGGAGGGATGCAGGGAGCAGCTCCTTACCTTCGCTGTCTGTCAGCACCTCCATTCTGCCACTGAACATGGCCTTGAGCATGGTGTCCTGCTTGGTCAGGGTCTGCATGGTGGTGTAGTAGAGGGCACCACCAATGTTCAGCTTGACATACTTGGAGCTCGGACTGGTCCCCTTGAAGGAGGTGGTGCGAGTGGCAGCCGCCGGCACCACTGTGCTCACCACGCTCTCGCCCGACATCTCTTCCTGCCAGCAAGCACAGAGCAGTCAGAACAGCAGCCCCTGTCCTTTGGCACACAAGGGCTGAGCACAACCAGCCCCAGCTCCTCTTGGCCTCTTTCTGAAGTTCTCAGATGCTTTAGAGGTTGAGCTTTGCCTTCTTTCTGACAGTGACACAAGCCAGGCAGAGCACATCAAGCGACTCAGCCAGCCAAGAGCCCTGGCACCGCTCAGCAGGGCTCCAGGCTGCCAGCGCTCCCCCACGCCAACCCAGTCCTGCTCTTGCACAACTGCTGAAGCCTGAGCTCTTACTTCATCGCTAATCTGGTGTGGAATTGGGCAACTGGCAGCACAGATGCTTCCCCTGTGTTCAAATGCTGATTAGCCACAGATTTCCACAGAATCACCTGGTTGGAAAAGACCTTAAGACCATGGAGTCCAACTGGGGCCCAAGGGCTCCCCACACACAGCTGTCAGACTGTGCCCCTGAGCTCCAAACCCAAACAGCTTTAACCTTCTCCAGGCATGGTGACTCCACCACTGTCCTAGGCAGCCTGTTCCAGTGCCTGATGACTCTTCTGATGAAGAAGCTTTTCCTAATACCCATACTCAACTTCTCCTGATGCAACCTGAGGCCATTTCCTCTCATCCTACCACTTGTTCCCTGAGAGAAGAGGCTGAGCACCACCTCACTCCAACCTCCTTTCAGGAGACTTTTCTTCATCAAAGCACACATGGCTACACAGACAGCTCACACCAGCTCCCCACTCTCTTCCCTACCCCCCAAAACATCTCTCTGTACCCAAAACTCCACATCCAACATTCCCTACTACCTCTGCTAGCAGACAAAGCAGACTCTGGTCAGCTAACGAGGTCACCCACTGGAGCAGCAAGATGTTAGCTTAGCACCACAAATGCTCTGGGAGCTGCTAATGATAAATCCCTCATCAAGCTGGGCCTCTGTGCTTAGCTGTTTTGTTGGCAGGCTGATTAACACCAGCAGCTCCAGCTCCCACAGCAGCCTGCCTGACCACTGCCCAGAATGCTTTTTGCTCTGCTGTCAAGAAAAGCAGAACCATAGGATGGCAAATCTGAAGGGAGCTGTAGCTCTGTATCCACACTGCATTGCACGAGGTGAGGAAGTGGGATGCACAGAGCCGGCCACAGGGCACCGTTCCCTTTGCCACGGAGCCTCTCACCAACCTCAGCCCCACGCTCAGGCTCCCTCCAGCAGCTGAACGTTCCAGCGGCTCAGCCAGGAGCGATGCCCAGGGTCTCAGAGTGGGGACCAGGCCCAGCACCCTGCCACCTACAAGGCACAGAACCGCGGGGCTATACCCCGAGGCCTCCATGCCTGCCCTCCCCAAACCACACCGGTCTCTGGCCAAGGGCCAGCCGGGAAGGACGTGGAAACCAGCCCGTGGGCACCCCGACCTTCGGGAGACGGATCCTCCAGAACACCTGTACCTGCTGCCTGCTGTCTAAGCGCCCTACACTCCACAACCTCCTCCGATTCCCGGGACCCCTACACCCCACAACCTCCCCCGATTGCCAGCAGCCTGCCCCTGGGGACTGGAGCCACGCAAATCCCGCACCGCCCGCGCTTCCCGTGCACCCCGACCTCGGCTGCCGAAGCACTCCACACCCTGAGACCTCTCCTCGACTCCAGCATCGCATCGCATCCCACCCCTGAGGGCTGAAACCGCCCAAACCCCACATCGCCCCAACTCCCCTAGCACTCCACCTTGGAGTTGGACCCCCAAATCCTGCCTCACCCCAACACCACCCCCCCAGCCCCAAAAAGCCAGGCCCACCCCACGGGTAAAGACCCCCACTTTCGCACACCGACCAGAGCCGACCATCCTCTCTCCCATCCAACACCCCTCTACACCCAGAGCCCTCCAGCGCGGCCCCGGCCGCCTCACCATGAACGGCGCAGCGCAGCCCCACGGACCGAGCGAGCGGGAGCGCCGGGGCGGGGGGAACTTCCGCCTCACTGGCGTCACTTCCGGTTCGGACCGAGTGCTGCACCAAAACCCTTCCGATGTCTCCTTCGGCCTCTCCGTGCCCTGCCGGTCTGCGCTCCCACCTCCCGAGCTCTGCTTACCTCAGACTAACCCGACTTACCCGACAGCAGCGAGACCGGAGCCGCCTGATTTCTCTGTGTTGAGCTGAGCGGAGCCGGTGGGTGAGCGAGCCAGAGGCGGAATGGCAGCGGTGGTGCGAGTTGTCGGCCGGATCTGGAGCGCGGGGTACGAGGCAGGGGCTGCCGGGCAACGGGGCTACGGGCCTCGGCCTCGGCGGCGACGGAGCTGTGCTGGGGGTACCCGGTTCGGCCTGGCCTAGCTTCCAGTGGCGATGTAGGCGGCGGCGGGGCGCGTGTAAAGGCTTGGGGAACCGCGGGAGGCAGTGGACAGGCGCCTGGGGCCCGGTAGGTTGATCCGGACGCAGGCCTTTTGGGCTTGGGGGTGCTGTCAGGGCCGGGGGCTGGACATTTTAGGGTATTTGGGGCTGTGAGATGGGTGTTTAGGCATGGGTGGGTCTCATGTAGCTGCTTTGTTTGTGGTTTGGGCAGGTTCCAAAACGTTGGAGCCCAATTCTGGGAGTGTGGGGGTGGCTCATGGGTCCTTCCCCCACCCTGGTGAAGTGGGGAACACTTGCTGTGAGGTGGCTGCTGCTGAGGTCTCGACGGTTACAGGGAGCCTGGCACAGTTGAGACTGGCCCTTGCTGTTGCCGCACATTGGATTGTTTCTTCTCTGCTCTGAAGGGTGAGGAGCTGTGTGTGCTGGCAGTCACAAATAAGTGGTGCTGCTGCTGCCACTTCTCCCACCTGAAGCTTTTCTGGCCTCGCATGTTTCTCAGGGTGTAGTGAGAAGTAAGTCTGGTCAAAAAGACTTAGAACTGCAAAGGTAAAGACTAAATCCCTAACCCATCTGCAGGTAATGTGCTTATCAGTGGAGGAGCTGCCTGAAGCCAGTGAATGAGGATCATGTTTGTGTATAAATGATTGCCATATGCTTCGTCTGAAGAAGTAAACCCTCAGGTGAGTTCCTTGGCAGCTGTTTTTGAAGCTGTTGTTGACTCTCTGCATTCTGTCTTGGTGATTGGCAATAAATTAGCTTCCAACTGCGTCCAGTTCTGGGCTCCTCAACTCAAGAGAGATGTTGAGGTGCTGGAAGGTGTCCAGAGAAGGGCAACAAAGCTGGTGAGGGGCCTGGAACACAAACCCTATGAGGAGAGGCTGAGGGAGCTGGGGTTGTTTAGCCTGGAGAAGAGGAGGCTCAGGGCAGACCTCATTGCTGTCCACAACTCCCTGAAGGGAGGCTGTACCCAGGTGGGGGTTGGTGTCTTCTCCCAGGCAACCAGCAACAGGACAAGGGGACACAGCCTCAAGTTGTGCCGGGGGAAGTATAGGCTGGATGTTAGGAGGAAGTTGTTGGCAGAGAGAGTGATTGGCATTGGAATGGGCTGCCCAGGGAGGTGGTGGAGTCACCATCCCTGGAGGTGTTCAAGAAAAGCCTGGATGAGGCACTTAGTGCCATGGTCTGGTTGACTGGATAGGGCTGGGTAATAGATTGGGCTGGATGAGCTTGGAGGTCTCTTCCAACCTGATTGATTCTGTGCTATTCTTTCCCTTGTATCTTTGCCTATAGAAATGTTCTCATTTGTTATCTGTAAACAAGAAAATGAAACAACTAAGACTGAAAAGTGACAGCACCTTCAGCCTATGGTGGGGGGCTTGGGACAAGATGATCTTTAGGTCCCTTCTAACCCAAACCATTCTGTGATTCTAGGTGGATTTATTTTGAGACCAAACCCCCCTATTATTCTATGATTCTCTATTTTTTTGCAGGTAACCTTGGCTTTGCCTAAGCTGTATTTTGCACACACCTCTGTGCTGTTAGGTCCTCTCCTTCCCCTAGTCAGACATTGGATGCAGGGAGTCAGTTCCGAAGCAACATCGAGAATTACTTTTGCCTGTGTGTTTTGTCCTCTCTGCTCCTGGTTTTGTTTGCTGTGATGATTCTTTGTTTTCCTTCCCTCCCTGTTTGGGCAGGTTATAAAGATGTTCAGTGCCAGCCAGTCCTCCAAGGCTCAGTTCCTGGACAAAGCCCGGCAGGCTCGGGAGGAAAGGAGGGAGCTGAAGGAGAGGGAACGAGCTGCTGTCCAGGTCCAGGCTTTGGTCAGGAGGTTTCTCTGTCGATGTCACCTGCAGAGGGAGATAAGGTGTGTGAAGTTCTACCTTCAGGCTTTATCTCTGGAGAGGTTGAGTTTTAGCTGCTGATGCTCATTTTTGTCTCCATTTTGATAGGAGAGAGGTGGAGGATTTCTTTGGGGCGAATGAGTCTGGCTCAAGTAAAAGAAGTGCTCTTTCCATCTTCAGAATTGCTAGGAAGCTCCTGTTTGTATTTAATCTTAAAGAGGACAAAGAGGTAAGGTTGCTGCTCTGACTTGTTCATTGAGGACAGCTTTTGGCACGTGGAATAAGTTCTATATTAAAATGTTGAATTAGCTCTCTAGTGATCCTGTAGCTTCCTGCAATACATTTTGGCTTCAGAAATGTCATCTCTTCCTCTTAGTCCTTCAGATCTGTCTGTAGGATGTTTTTTTTAGTAGGAGTTCCATGTTCAGGACACAGTTTAAGGGATGTTTTTCATGGTACCCATGCCAGCTTCCATAATGGATCTGTGCCTCGTGACGTTGTCAGCTGCAGCAGTTCTCCAGCCTGGCACATTGTGGTCAGCTCACAGAGTGCTGCCCTGGCTCGGAGTTGTCTTCAGGCTGTTTGTACTGCAGCTGCTTTTCTGACTGTGCCCTGAGTTTGTGGTTTCAGGCTCAAAAGCCCTTTGCTGAAGTGCCATGAACTGATGATATCTGCCCCAAGGAGCACAGAGATCATAAGGAAAACATTTGGAAAACTCATCTGCATGCCCAGCAATGTGGGCAGCAGGTGCAGGGAGTGGATTCTGCCCCTCTGTTCAGCTCTGCAGTGCTGGGGCCAGCTCTGGAGTCCTCAGCACAGCACAGATAGGGACCTCTAGGAGTGGGGCCAGAGGAATGCTGGCAGGGGTGGAAGGGCTCTGCTGTGAGGCCAGGCTGAGAGAGTTGAGGCTGTTGAGCCTGGAGAAGGGAAGGCTCCAGGGAGACCTTCTGTTGGCTTTTCAGTGTTTAAAGCAGCAAGCTGGGGACAGACTTTTGAGCAGAGTCTGTGGTGAAAGCACAAGAGGTGACACCTTGAAATAAAAGAGGAAGGCTGTAGAGAGAGAAGAATTTTTTTGTGGTGAAACCTTGTCTCAGGTTGCCCAGAGAGGTCATAGATGCCCTGTCCCTGGAACAATTGCAGGTCAGGTTGTGTGGGGCTCTGAGCAACCTGCTCTAGTTGCAGATGTCCCTGTTGAGTGCAGGGGTTGGACTGGTTGAGCTTGGAAGGTCTCTTCCAACCCAAAGAGTTCCATGATGCCATGAAAACAAAAGGCTGTGTTGGAATTGCAGCAGCAGTGGGTGACTTGGGTTTAGGTAACTGCTGCTCCATCAAACTCCTCTTCTGTTGATGGTGCTGCAAATGCAGTGGTTTTTGTACTTAGAGCAGCAAAACCCCATAAAGATGAATGTTACACACAAATGTTCAGCTTCCTGGCATCCATCTGGAGTTATGTGTAACAGCAATTGGTGCACTGCTGAAATGTGTCTTCTCCTTCCAGCAGAAGTCAGTCACTTCCTGGGCAAAGAACTGGCCTGTACTTGGTTCCACTCTTATCTGTGGGCCCTCCCCTTGGTCAAGATAAGCCCAGCAGCCAATTCTGCAGCCTAGAATGGTTTTATAAATCAAACATTTGGCAAACACAAGACAGGGCTGAAATAATTGAGGGTTTGTGAATGTGACTGTTGGGTTGTACTGAGAGCTGTGATGCTTGGGAGTTAGAACTGAGCTGCTGCACTCATCAACATTAAGCATTTCCAGCTGAACCCCATCAGGGTGATGTTTTTCCTACCCTGCCTTCAGCCCGTACTGGTGAGGGAAGACTGAGAAATTCCTCCTGTTAATGACTTCAAGGAGGGAACTCTTCTGCAGGGCTGTAGCCTGATGTGTGGATGAGCTCTGGGGAAGGAGCCATAATCCCTTTCCATAGGGAATATGTTGGAAACATTTTTTGGTTTGATACTGAGGTATCTTGCTCCCTCTGCTCAGCTGTTCCCAGTGCTTTTCCTGGAGGTAGAACTAATATCACCTTTTATTTCCCTCTCTTTTTTCCCCACCCAGAGGTTTGAAAAGCTGTGCCGGTGTATCCTGAACAGTATGGATGTTGAGAATGAGCCCAAGGTCAGCAGGATGGGACTTAGGTTTGGGGGTGGGAGAGTTGTTTGGGTTTTATCTACTTCTCTGTGTGGGGATTTAGAATGGTGATATTTGAATTTGTAGCTTTCAGAAGCTCCTCAACACTGCTGAGATCTCACAGGGAAGGTTTGGAGGAGTTCCTCAGTGTTCCTCTGCTATTTTTAGTCTGATACAGCGACGGGAGTTAAAAGACAACTTTATTTGTGCTCAGCACTGCTCAGGCCACATCTTGAGTGCTGTGTCCAGTTCTGGGCTCCTCAGTTCAGGAGAGATGTTGAGGTGCTGGAAGGTGTCCAGAAAAGGGCAACGAAGCTGGTGAGGGGCCTGGAGCACAGCCCTGTGAGGAGAGGCTGAGGGAGCTGGGGGTGTGCAGCCTGCAGAAGAGAAGGCTCAGGGCAGAGCTCATTGCTGTCTACAACTACCTGAAGGGAGGCTGTAGCCAGGTGGGGTTGGGCTCTTCTGCCAGGCAACCAGCAAGAGAAGAAGGGGACACAGTCTCAAGTTGTGCCAGGGGAGGTCTAGGCTGGATGTTAGGAGGAAGCTGTTGGCAGAGAGAGTGATTGGCATTGGAATGGGCTGCCCAGGGAGGTGGTGGAGTCACCATCCCTGGAGGTGCTCAAGAGAAGACTGGATGAGGCACTTAGTACCATGGTCTGGTTGATTAGCTAGGGCTGGGTGCTAGGTTGGACTGGATGAGCTTGGAGGTCTCTTCCACCCTGCTTGATTCTATGATTATTCATGAAATGGGTGGTGTGCTTTGACCAGGAAATGAATTCTGGTTCCACTGTTGAGTTCAGCAGGGCACTGAAGAGGTCATTTTGTCAGAAAGCTTCTTGATAGTGACCTTCCAGTATCTGAAGAAGGCCTACAGGAGGGCTGGGGAGGTACTATTTAGAAGGTATTGTAATGACAGGACAAAGAGGAATGGGTTTAAACTGGCAGAGGGGAGATTTAAACTGAATGTTAGAAAGGAGCTCTTTGCAGTGAGGGTGGTGAGACACTGGCACAGATTGAGGGTGGTGAGACACTGGCACAGGTTGCACAGGGAGGTTGTGGATGCTTCCTCCCTGGAGGTGTTTAAGGTCAGGCTGGATGAGGCCTTGAGCAAGCTGCTCTAGTGGGAGGTGTCCCTGCCTATGGCAGGGGGTTGGAGCTGGATGATCCTGGAGGTCCCTTCCAACCTAAACTATTCTATGATAAAACACTTAGAGTGTCAAACACTGCTCACTGCTGCTGTGTGTTCCCCCCTGCCTCAGGTGTGGTATGTGTCATTGGCACTCTCCAAGGATCTGACACTCTTGTGGATCAAACAGATCAAAGACATTTTGTGGTTTTGCTGTGAGTTTCTCAAGCAGCTTAAGGTAAATAAACCTTTTTTCTTTCCCTTTTTATCCTTATATTTCCCCTCCCTCCATCTAATTGTTCTGCAGCATGGCACAGAGAGAATTTGATGTGTTCATGTTGGTGTTTTCTTGCAGCCTGACATCTTGCAAGACTCCAGGCTGGTCAATTTGCACCTCACCATGCTTGTTACCTTCACAGACACTTCTACATGGAAGATACTTAGGGGGAAAGGTTTGTGCATCCACTTCAACACCTTAAACCACTTCTATGTGATTTAGTAAAATCATCTGATCACTATGAATTGCTGTGGTTGGAGTCCAGTCCAACCTTCATCCCAGCATCCTTCATCACCAGACCATAGCCTCAAGTTCCACATCCACTCTCCTTTTAAACACCTCCAGGGACGGCAACTCCACCACCTCCCTGGGCAGCCTGTTCCAGTGCCTGACCACCTGCTCAGTGAAGAACTTCCTCCCAACATCCAACCTAAACCTCCCCTGATGCAGCTTGAGACCATTTCCTCTTGCCCCTATCATTAGTAATTTGGGAGAAGAGACCAGCTCCAGCCTCACTACAGCCTCCTTTTAGGTAGTTGTAGAGGGCAATAAGGTCCCTTCTCAGCCTCCTCTTCTCCATACTAAACACCTCCAGCTCCCTCAGCTGCTCCTCATAGGTCATGTTTGCCAGACCTCTCCCCAGTCTTGTTGCCCTTCTCTGCACCCACTTCAGCACCTCAATGTCCCTCCTATACTGTGGTGACCAAAACTAGACACACTACTCAAGGTGTGCTCTCACAAGTGCTGAGTACAGGGGCACGAGCACCTCCTTACTTCTGCTGGTCACACCATTGCTGATCCAGGCCAGGATGCTGTTGGCCTTCTTGGCCCCCTGGGCACACTGCTGGCTCGTGTTCAGCCTGCTGCCCACCAACACCCCCAGGTCCTCTTCCGCCAGGCAGTTCTCCAGCCACTCCTCCCCCAGCCTGTAGGCCTGCTGGGGGTTGTTGTGGCCAGAGTGCATGACCTGGCACTTGGCCTTGTTAAACCTCATGCAATTGGCCTCAGCCCATGTCTCCAGCCTGTCCAAATCCCTCTGCAGGGCCTTCCTACCCTGCATTAGATTGACACTTCATAGAACGGTTTGGGTGGAAGGGACCTTCAATGTCATCCAATTCCAACCCCCTCTGCCATGAGCAGAGAAACTAGAATAGGTTGCTCATCTGACCTGGCCTTGAACACCTCCAGGGAGGGAGCATCCACAGCCTTTCTGTGCAACTTGTTCCCCACCCTCACTGGGAAGAATTTCTTCCCAATCTCCAGTTTAAATCTACTGGATGCTGTTTCTACACCTTGTCTTCTCTTCGTGTTTCAAAGGTTCAGGATGCTTCTGTGCTTGCACAAAGCATAGACTGGGCAGAAAAGATCCCCTGGAGATCAGAGAGGCTGTTTGCCTTTAGAACAGCAGCAGCCACTGTATTTTATAATGCTCCAGATTCTCCCACTCCAGAAGTGCTGGGAGGATAATGGAACATGCTTCTGGCTCTGGAATTTGGAGCAAACACACAGAGAAAAGGCAGGCAGGTGTGGGGAGGAAATGTGACTGATACCTTAAATGAGACTTGATCTGGAGAAAAGGAGGCTATGGAGAGACTTTCTTACACTCTGCAAATCCCTGGAAGGTGTTTGGAGCCAAATGGGAGTTGGTGTCTTCTCCCAAGTGATGGGACAAGAGGAAACCTCCCCAAGTCACTCCAGGGGAGGTTTAGGTTGGACATGAGGAATTTCTTCACCCAAAGGGTTGTCAGAGCCTGAAAGAAGATTCCCATTAAAGTGGTGGAGTCCCCATCCCTGGAGGCATCCAAATGCTGTGGAGATGTGGTCCTGAAGGACATGGTTTTTGTGGTGACCTTTAGTTGAACTCCATGGTCTTCCAAGTTCTTCTCCAACCAAAACCATTCCATGATTCTATGTCCCTGCTCTTGGTGGGTGGTCTGGAACTAGCTGATCTTCAAGGTCCCTTCCAACCTAAACCATTCTGTGCCTCTCTTCTGTGTGGAATGTTACTAAAGTGGTGGTTTTGCATATGAGGGTCAGGATGTGCAAGAAGGGCTGATGAACAAACTGGTTTGGGGTATTGGAGGAGGTGAAGAGTGGAGCTGTGATGCTGATTTAGTAACATCAGTGTTTTAACCTGGCAGGTGAAACCCTGAGGCCTGCCATGAACCACATCTGTGCAAACATCATGGGACATCTGAACCAGAAGGGGTTTTATTCTGTGCTGCAGGTCAGTTTCCAGTTGATAGAGTTAAGTTGTCTTTTTACCCAAAACAAGCCTCAATTCTGATTGGAATCTCCTGTGGTCCTTACTCTGAAGAAGCTTTTATGAGCTCTGTGGTGATAGGAGGAAGAAATTCTTTCCAGTAAGGGTGGGAGAGACAATGAAACAGGTTGCCCAAGGAGGTTGTGGATGCTTCCTCCCTGGAGATGTTCAAGGCCAGATTGGATGGGACCTTGAGCAGCCTGCTCTAGTGGAAGATGTCCCTGCCCATGGCAGAGGACTGGAACTAGATGATCTTGAAGGTCCCTTCCAAGCCAAACCATTCTGTGATCGGTGTTGGGGGCAGATAGTTGTGTGTGGGCATATTTTTCTTCAAAGCACTCCAGACCAAACAAACCATCTCCCTTTTTTAACTGCTGCTCAGCCTAAATCCTACTCTAGCAGCCTATAAAGAGATGGGCAGGAAAGGGGACTCTGGAGTACCAGCCCAGGAAGGGGGACTCTGGAGTACCAGCCCAGGAAGGGAGACTCTGGAGTACCAGCCCAGGAAAGGGGACTCTGGAGTACCAGCCCAGGAAAGGGGACTCTGGAGTACCAGCCCAGGAAAGGGGACTCTGGAGTACCAGCCCAGGAAAGGGGACTCTGGAGTACCAGCCCAGGAAGGGGGACTCTGGAGTACCAGCCCAGGAAGGGAGACTCTGGAGTACCAGTCCAGGAAGGGGGACTCTGGAGTACCAGC
Source organism: Tricholaema leucomelas (assembly GCA_013400475.1). Taxonomy (NCBI): domain Eukaryota; kingdom Metazoa; phylum Chordata; class Aves; order Piciformes; family Lybiidae; genus Tricholaema lacrymosa; species Tricholaema leucomelas. The sequence continues at coordinate 69,314 of WAAF01004492.1, forward strand.
CCAGGAAGGGGGACTCTGGAGTACCAGTCCAGGAAAGGGGACTCTGGAGTACCAGCCCAGGAAGGGAGACTCTGGAGTACCAGCCCAGGAAGGAAGACTCTTGCATATTATCCCAAACTTCTCTGTTTTGTATGGATTTGGTTTGTTTGCTGAATGGAAAAGGAACTGATGGAACTTTCCCTCACCTTTTAAATGACAACAATATTTCCAGGCAGCACTGAGCTTTGCCTTTCAATTTGAAAGGCCTGGGAACCCTCTTGAGTTAACAGTTCCTGGAGAAATAAGTGCTGCAGAGTATCTGATTTAATTGCAGCATCTCTGCTGTGCCATTAGTAATCTGAAGCCCTTCCAGCTCTGCTGAATGTCTTCTGGCAACTGGTTTTGACTTGCAGGAACTGGTTTTTAGGTTGTGTTGGTGGTGTTCCTTTGCTCTGCTCTGAAAATAAACACAATGTCTTTCAGGAGGAGCCACAGTCCTCTTTTTGTTGTTGGTGGTGGTGGTGTGTGTGTGCTGAGCACTGCAGAGCTTGTTGTTGTTCCTTTTTGATTGCAGATTTTGCTAACTAATGGCTTGGCAAGATCCAGACCTTCCTTGTCCAAAGGCTCTTTAACTGCTATCTTCTCCCTCGCCTTGCGGTAAGGCAGCCAGAGCTGCTGGCTGTGATCTGCAGCCAAAGTTGTCTTTAGTGTGGTTTACTTTTGTGAAGTCTTCTCCTTCTGCCAGTCTCTTTGTGTCATCAAGAGTATCACCTCGGGGAAAGAAGCTGCTTTAGGCAAAGAGCTTATTTGCTTGTCATCCTTTTTTAGATCAGGATGCTCTTGGGTCAGTAATTAGTGTGAGCCTAGGCTGTGAGGTGCAGACTGCTTCAGCAGGATCTGTGTCTTTGTGCTGAGCTATCAAAAAGGGTGGTGAGACACTGGAACAGGTTGCCTTGGGAGGCTGTGGATGCCTCCTTCCTGAAGGTGTTTAAGGCTGGGTTGGACAAAGCCCTGAGCAACCTGGGCTAGTGGGAGGTGTCCCTGCATGTGGGAGGGGGGTTGGAACTTGATGATCTTTAAGGTCCCTTCCAACCTAAACCATTCCATGATTCTTCTTGTAGTGATGCTGGTTGCTGAGGGTAGAATCAACAGCCAGTTCTGAAAGGCTTGCTTAAAGGCTGGGGGTTACTTCAGTGCAAGAAGCCTGACCTAGTGAAGTATTTTTGTCTTCATAGCCCTGTGGTTGCTGCTCAGTTTTCAGACAATCTGCTGAGGTCGTTTCTGATCCATATCATGTCTGTGCCTGCTATAATGACTCATCTTGCTACCCTAACACCTGAGGTAAGTGGGTGGTGGAATAGTATCCAAAATCCACTGAACATCACAGGAGGCTACTTCTTGTTCCTGTTCTCAGCTCTTGGAACAGAGCAGTGGCATTTCTCTCCATGCCAGTTCCAGCTCTGCTCTGAAAGTGCTTGATTCTTACACCCTGTAGCTACTCTGAGTTTCTCATCCCACAGAGCAGTGGGTTGATGGGCTCCACTGCCCTAAAATCAATCAGTCAGTAACAATAAAGGCCTATCTGACACACAGCTTGACTTTTTGCATGTCCTTGCTCTTCTATTTCTGTAGCCATAGAGCCAAAGCAGAAATCAGTCTGTTGCAAGGCTGAGGATCTGTAGTGGCAATTGGTAACTGCTGATGTAATGTGCCTGCTGCTCTGTGTAGCTTGGTGCAGACAGTCAGGTTTTGTGCCAAATGAGCACTTGTGTTCTTGCAGACAGACAGTTGTGAAGGTTTGTCTACAGCTAGACCATAAGTACTGGGTTCAGTTTTAGAGCCTTCACTACAAGAAGGACATTGAGGGACTGGGGCAGGTCCAGAGAAGCTGCTGAAGGGTCTGGAGAACAGGGCTGTGAGGAGCAGCTGAGGGAACTGTTCAGCCTGGAGTAAAAGAGGCTGAAGGGAGATCTCATTGCTTTCTGCAGCTCCCTGAAAGGAGGTTGGAACCAGGTGGGATTGGCCTTTTGTCCCAAAAAACAAATGACAGGACAAGAGGAAACAACTCTTGTTGCACTAGAGGAGATTTAGATTGAATGTTAGAAACATCCTCACTGAAAGAGTTCTCAAAGCCTAAAACAGGCTGCCCAGGAAGGTGGTTGAATCCCCATCCCTGCAGGTGTTTCAGAGAGGCAGGGATGTGGTGCTGAGGGACATGCTTTAGCACCAGCCTTGGTAGGATTAGAGAATGGTTGGGCTGGATGAACTTAAAGGGCTGAAAGCTTCTGTGAGCTTTTCACCAGTAAGGTTTTATTTCCTAGTCGAGCTTCATGTCAGACTCCAGTGCAACAGGCTGAGCTTGCAGCTAGATTGGGAAAGAAGAAACAATTTGAGTTGGTGGTGGGAGAGGAGGTGTGGTGGTACTGTGTGACTCTTCTCCACCTGACAGGCAGCTCCCTTGTGTCTTGCAGCGCCTGGCAGTGATGGAATCTCATGATCTGTTCCGCAAGTTCATCCTGTTTTTGAGTCGGGAGACACAGTGTGGAGATGTCTGCATGTGCTTGGAAGGAAGCCACACTCTCTGCCTGCTAGGTAAGCACCTCTGACACTCCTGGGTTTACTGTGTTTGGAAGACAATCATAGGATCAACCAGGTTGGAAGAGACCAAGCTCATCCAGCCCAACCTAGCACCCAGCCCTGGCCAATCAACCAGACCATGGCACTAAGTGCCTCATCCAGGCTTCTCTTGAGCACCTCCAGGGATGGTGACTCCACCACCTCCCTGGGCAGCCCATTCCAATGCCAATCACTCTCTCTGACAACAACTTCCTCCTAACATCCAGCCTAGACCTTCCCTGGCACAGCTTGAGGCTGTGTCCTCTTCTTCTGTTGCTGCTTGCCTGGCAGAAGAGCTCAACCCCACCTGGCTACAGCCTCCCTTCAGGTAGCTGTAGCCAGCAATGAGGTTCCCCCTGAGCCTCCTCTCCTTCAGGCTGCACACCCCCAGCTCCCTCAGCCTCTCCTCACAGGGCTGTGCTCCAGGCCCCTCACAGCTTTGTCGCCCTCCTGTGGACACCTTCCAGCACCTCAACATCTCTCTTGAATTGAGGAGCCCAGAACTGGACACAGCACTTTTAAGGACACCAGTACTCAAGTGGACACAAGTACTCAATCTTCAGTCAGGTCTTTCTGCATTGCTCAGAGCTGCCTCTACCTCTGTTTTTTTAGCCTTGTTTAAATGGTTTCTAAATAATAATTGAGAGATGTTTGGGGATATTGCAAACATCTCCTAGCAAGTGGAAGAAGGGTCTAGAGAACAGAGCTGGTGAGGAGCATCTGAGGGGAACTGGGGTTGTTCAGCCTGGAGAAGAGGAAGCTATGGGGAAACCTTATTGCTCTCTACAGCTCACTGAAAAGAGGTTGCACTGAGGTGGGGTTGGTCTGTTCTCCCAAAGAACAAGTGACAGGACAAGAGGAAGCAGTCTCAGGTTGCACCAGGAGAGGTTTAGATTGGATATCAGAAGGAACTTTTTCCCTAAAGGGGTTGTCAGGGCCTGGCCCAGGCTGCCCATCCCTGGAGGAGTTTCAAAGCCATGGAGATGTGGTGCTGAGGGCCATGGTTTAGTGGTGCCCTGGCAGTGCTGGGTTCATTGTTGGACTCAATGATCTGAAAGGTCTAATCCACCCTAAATGATTCCACATAGAATCATTTAGGAACTGAGGTTGTTTAGCCTGGAGGAGGCAGAGGGGAGACCTCACTGCTCTCTACAGTTCCTTGAAAAGAGGTTGCAGTGAAGTGGGGTTGGTCTCTTCTCCCTCGTTTCAGGTGATGGAACAAGAGGAAATGGCCTGAAATTGTGCCAGGAAGGGTTAGGTTGGAGATGAGGAAAAAATTCTTTGCTGCAGGAATGATCAAGGATTGGAACAAGCTGCCCAGAGAAGTGATGGAGTCCTCATCCCTGGAGGTGTCCAAGAAAGATGTGTTCATGGCACTCTGGGACATGGTTTAGTAGCTGTGGTGATGTTGGGTTGATGTTTGGACTGGATGATCTTAAAGATCTCTTCCAACAGGAACAATTCTGTGATTCTATGACTTGCTCTTGCATGTCATCATGCCTGAAGTGTGAAGTTCTCTGTTAACTTCCATTTGGGCTCTCAGAAAGCCTTGGAGGGCAGCAGGCTTGGACCTAGCATCCCTAAATAAACATGGTGCTGAAACAATTCACCTTTCTGAAAGAGTGACCAATAACAATTTATAGGATGCATTTCCCCTCTCCCTCCCTTTTTGCAAAGGAAAGGAATTAGATGTAGAGAGGAAAAGGTAAAGCACACCCAAATAAATAGTCTCACTTTGATTTGGAAGTCTGCAAGGATGTGAGTCTGGTTCTGATGTCCCCAGTAGAAGAAGGACTTGGAACTACTGGAGCCTGTCCAGAGGAGGGCCACAAGGACAAGGAGAGTGCTGCAGCACCTCCCCTATGGGGACAGGCTGACACAGTTGAGGCCGTTCAGCCTGGAGAAGACAAGGCTGCAGTGAGACCTTAGAGCAGCTTTCCAGTACCTGAAAGGTACAAAAAGGCTGCAGAGGGACTGTTTGCAAAGGCCTGCAGGGACAGGGTGATGGATAATGGTTTGAAATGAGAGAAGAGCAGATTTAGATTGAATGTTAGGAACAAGTTCTGCACTATGAGAGTGCTGGAGCACTACAACAGGTTCCCCAGGGAGGTAGTTGAAGTCCCATCCCTGGAGCTATTCAGAGTCATGCTGGATAAACCTCTGAGCAAGCTGCTGTAGTGGAGGACATCCCTGCTGACTGCAGGGGAGGTTGGACTAGATGACCTTTGGAAGTCCTTTCCAACCCAACCCATTCTGTGATTGTGTGAAACAGCTGGAACTCTGCACTAACCATGTTAGCCATCATCTGTAGTACTATGTAGATGATGTTGGTGGAATACAGATGAGGAGGTGGCCAAAGTGACATGACACCTGTGTGTACCTGATGTGTGCTGGAAGTTGCTTGCAGCAAAGTGCCCTCTAATAGTCACTCTTCACAGAAATCCTCTCCTGAGCTTCAAAATGAGTGTGAAACTAATTGAATCCTGTGTGTGATATCTTCTTTAAAGTCTTCCTGTGTTGCTCCTTCCACCAGGTAATCTTGTGTACTTGGGCTCCATGAATGACAAAGTTCTTGAGGAGGAGACAGCTCACTTTGTGGGTGTGCTCATTCACATGCTCTCCTACTGCCAGAAGTATGTTTCACAGAAGAAATCCAACCTCACTCACTGGCATCCTGTTCTGGGCTGGTTTTCACAGACTGTGGATTATGGGTAAGTGAGGAGGACCTTCAAGTGATGGAAGTATCTGAAGGGGGCCTGCAGGAGGGCTGGGGAGAGACTATTGACAAGGTCTTGTGATGACAGGATGAGGAGGAATGGGTTTAAACTGGCAGAGGGGAGATTGGAACTGGATGTTAGGAAGAAGTTGTTTGCAGTGAGGGTGGTGAGACACTGGCACAGGTTGCCCAGGGAGGTTGTGGAGCACAGAATCACCCAATGTGATCTTTGCTGCAGGAGAGGTCAGGGAGCAGGAATTAGGAATTTCTCTGCTGCAGGAGAGGTCAGGGAGCAAGAATTAGGAATTTCTCTGCTGCAGGAGAGGTCAAGGAGCAAGAATTAGGAGTTTCTCTGCTGGAGGAGAGGTCAGGGAGCAGGAATTAGGAATTTCTGTGCTGCAGGAGAGCTCAGGGAGCAGGAATTAGGAATTTCTCTGCTGCAGAAGTGGTCATGGAGCAGGAATTAGGCATTTCTCTGCTGCAGGAGTGGTTAGGAAACAGGAATTAGGAATTTCTCTGCTGGAGGAGAGGTCAGGGAGCAGGAATTAGGAATCTCTGCTGCAGGAGTGGTGAGGGAGCAGGATTTGGGAGTTTCTCTGCTGGAGGAGTGGTCAGGGAGCAGGAATTAGGAATTTCTCTGCTGCAGGAGTGGTCATGGAACAGGAATTAGGAGTTTCTCTGCTGCAGGAGTGGTCATGGAACAGGAATTAGGAGTTTCTCTGCTGCAGGAGTGGAACAGGCAGTCCAGGGAGGTGGTGAAATCCCCATCCCTAGAGGTGTGCAAGAAACCTGTGGCCATGGCACGTAGGATGTGGTTTAATGGCTGTAGTGGGGTTGGGTTGATGGTTGCACTCAAGGGGTCTTTTCCAAGCCAGACAGTTCCATCATTCTGTGTCTCTCTGCCTTGCCTTTCAGACTGAATGAGTCCATGCCTCTGCTGACAAAGCAGCTGCAGCACCTCTGGGGAGTCCACATGATCCGCATCCTCTTCAGCGATGTGCTCAGCAAGAAACTGCTGGAGAATCAGGACACAGCCCAGCTGCCAGCACAACCAATTTCCCCCCAGAACAGCCTTCCTATGAAGAGTCAGTTCTGGAGGGTGGCTTTTTTCTGTCTCTATTCCTGTGTCTTTTCCTCTCTCACAGACTCACAGGGCTTTGCCTTTTCCCACTTAAGCTAAAAGCTTTGAGTAATTACTTGCAGCAGCTGCTGAGCTGGGGATGTGGCTTCTCCTATTTGTAATTCCTGCTCAGAATGGCTCTGTGACCTGGGGCAAATCTCTCACTTTGGTGCTGAGAAAATATTTGCTTATTTTAGCAGATTTGGGTGTTGGGTTTTTTTTTTTGGCCATTGTTTCTCAAGTAGCTGAGAAGATTTATGTTCACTGCATAAATTAATACATCCCCAGGCAAGATGGGAGGTCAGCTTCTCAGGTGATAAGCAAGGTGAAACTGGCTGGTAGACCTGGGGTGGGTAGTGATCCTGCAGAAGGGGATTTGGAATAAAATAGATGAAGTTTAGCTGTTTCTCAGCTGCTGCCAATAGTGCTTGACTCTGTGGTTCGTAGTTATTGCAATCCTGGCAGGGTTTTAAGCTCCAGTCTCATGCCTCCACTGACTTTTGATGAGGGGCAATGGCTTTGAGCTGAAAGAGGGGAGATTGAAACTGGAGATTAGGAAGAAATTCTTTCCAGGGAGAGAGGTGAGACACTGGAACAGATTGTCCAGGGACAATGCTTTCTCCTTGGAGGTTTTCAAGGCCAGGCTGGATGGGCCCTTGAGCAACCTGAACAAGTGGAAGGTGTTCCTGCTTGTGGCAGGGGGGTTGGAATGAGGTCTTGAAGGTCCCTTCCAACCCAGACCATTCTGTGACTTTGTGATCTTGAAGGTCCTTCTCAACCCAGACCATTCTGTGACTTGGTGATCTTGAAAGTCCCTCCCAGCCCAGCCCATTCTGTGACTTGGTGATCTTGAAGGTGCCCCAGACCATTCTATGTCTTTGTGGTTTAGAATGGTCTGGGTTGGAAGGGACCTTCAAGAAGGATTTTGTGATCTTGAAGGTCTCTTCCAACCCAGACCATTTCATGAAAGTTTCTCCTTTGTTGCTGGCATCTGTGAGAAGCACCAAACCTACTGTCTGCGGAGTGACCCAGTCTGTTAAAGTGCCCTTTGTCACGGGGCTGCCAAGTGGCTGAGGGTGAGAACTGGTTCCAAACAGCACCTCTTTCTCCTAAGCCAAGGTCTTGTGTGCTTCTCTGTCCCCAGATCTTTTCAAGAGAGCTTTCCAGAAGTCCGCATCTGTCCGCAACATCCTGAAGCCTGTGGGAGGCAAGCGAGTGGACTCTGCCGAAGTGCAGAAGGTTTGCAGCATCTGTGTCCTCTACCAAACCACCCTCACCACCCTGACACAGATCCGCCTGCAGATACTCACAGGTCAGATACTCAACGTTTGTGCTTTTTCCAATCCCTTAAAACACAGAGGATGGAGGTGGGGTGGGGGGGGGAAAAACCCAAACCCCAACCAGGTGATTTTTTACTTGATTAAACTCTGTCGCCTCCTTGGTAGTTTGATTACTGACGCCCAGTTTATTGACTGGCTGGGTGGAAGGCTTGTTTCATCCTGAATCATAGCCCTGATCAATAACATTCATCACTTCTTTATCAAGCATTAACTCTCCAGAATACAAATTGGAGCAAGTTTTCTTCTAATGAAAGCTTGCTCCCTCCACCCCCGAGCTGCAGACTGAGTCAGTGTTTTTGAGAAGCTGAACAATATTAATCTTCCTCTGGTGGGAACACTGAATGCTTTCATACATCTTAAGAACAAATTACCTGTCTCAGGGATGGATGGAGGAGGAGATAAGCACTGGTTTGGTCTAGTGGCTGGAGCAGAGAATGACTCTAGAGTTCTGGATGCTTTGTGGCTATGGTGGGGTTCACAGGTACTGCCCCATTGTGTTCCCGTCTTGAAGATGGTTTTAGTGGGGATGAGCTAAAGAGTGAATTCCTGTGATCCAAAGTGGCAACATAGTTATCACAGAACGCTTTAGGTTGGAAGGGATCTTTAAAGCTCATCTAGTCTTGCAGTCAGCAGGGACATCTGCAGCTAGAGCAGGTTGCTCAGAGCTCCAAACAGTCTTGAACTGGGATGATTTCGGGGAAGGAGCATTTCCTGCCTCCCTGGTAAACCTGGGCCAGGCTCTCACCACCCTCCGTGTCAAACATGTCTTCTTTCTAAGTCTGAATCTCCCTCCTTTAGTTCCAGACCGTTCCAAACCACCCCCCTTTGGCCTGTCACAACAGGCCCTGATCAGAAGTCTATCCTCAGCTTTCTGACTGGCCTCTGTGTCCTGAAAGGCCACCAAAGTTCTCCCTGGAGCCTTCTCTTCTCCAGGCTTAACAACCCCAACTTTCTCAGCCTGGCCTCACAGTGGAGGTGCTCCAGCCCTTGTTGAGAGCTTTCTGTTTCCTGGTGATTGTACATCTCCTGTTGATGTAGAGAGGCTGGGGAAGCAAATGTGTTGCTTCTGTTGCCTTCAAGTGCAGTGTTACTTTACAGAAGGCTCTTCCAGCTCCAAGCCAGTGTTCACCTCTTGGTGTCCACATGAAGCAGTGGGCAGGACAGGCTTTACTGAGCGTGCTTTGTCTTCTCCCATTGCTAGGCCTCACTTACCTGGATGATCTGCTGCCTAAGTTATGGGCTTTTATCTGTGAGCTGGGACCACAGGGTGGGTTAAAACTCTTCTTGGAGTGCTTGAATAATGACACAGAGGAATCCAAGAGGCTGCTGGCCATGTTGATGCTCTTCTGTGACTGCTCCCGCCACCTCATCACGTAGGTAGCCAGCACTGAGTGCTCTCTGGGGTTGTAACATGAAACTGGTGTATAACTTAACTTACAAGAGGAGTAGCTAAGGTGTTTCTGCCTTTGCATAAGGTTAGCCAGGTCGAGGACAGGAGCAAGCATTTGAGTCTTGAGAAATAAAGGACTTGAAAAGGACTTTCTCTCTCAGCCAGGTATTGAGTTGGCTGAAAGTGAAAACACACTGACCAGTTTGGGGCAAGACAGAGTCCTGCTGCTGCTTACAGACCATTGTGGCAGTCCAAAGCAAAGAATCAGATGAGATCAGAGATGCTTTGAGGAAAAACTGTGATAGTGCTGCAGGAAAGCTCCCCAGCTGATGTGCTGCATGCATGCAACCCCTTTGCTGTCTCGCTGGTGGACTTAAAGGATGAGAGAGAGGGAGGAAAATTTGCCCTTGCTGGCCATAGAGACAGTTTTGTTAGCTTGAATGATGCCACAGTTTTGTTTTTATCCAGAGGCTGGCATGTAGGCCCTTTTTAACTGTGGAATAGTGGCTCTGCTTGTGTGTCAGAGCTTTCAGGCTGCCTTCTGTTGGGATCAGATATCGATCAAAGCCAATAAATAGGCTTCAGTTGTTTATGACTTCAGATCCTCACGGGTGTCAGTTGTCATAGAAATAAGAGCTGCTGCTGTGAAAGGATAATGTGCCTTTATGAAAATTTCAAAAGGGAATTAAATTTACCCTTGGGCATTTGCATTTGTTTCCTCTGATAGGATTCTTGATGACATCGAAGTCTATGAAGAGCAGATTTCATTCAAGCTGGAAGAGCTTGTAACCATCTCGTCTTTCCTGAATTCCTTTGTCTTTAAGATGATCTGGGATGGAATTGTTGGTAAGTGCTTTTAGTAGCTCGAGTTGATCTTACTAACAGAACAACAAATGGCATTAATTTGGCAATCTGAAGCTTCTGCTAATCATTACTTTACACACACAAGCCAACCCTCCCCCACTTCCCACCACTGCTACATTGCGTGATGCGAAAATATGTCCCAGTCTTTTGGTGTCCAGCTGCCACTGTCGTGCCTGGCACCAAACACTCTGCACTTTTCTGTTTCCACTAAGAGTTTGTGTAGCAGACATGATGGACATGTTGGGTTTTGCCAGAGTTTAGTGTTGACTGAGCCATGTATTGGACCAGAATGTAATGCAGTGCTCCGACAAAGCCGAGCAGGCTTCTAGGGTCTCTGAGGGTATCTGATGTTGACCTGTGTGCTGGTGTAATTTGAGTACAGCTCAGTTCTGGTAATTAGATGAGAGATTGAATTTCTGTGGTGATGGCTCAGCTGGAACTGGCTGAGAGGGCTTGGATGTGGCTAAGAGTTCTGTCACATTGATCATAGGATCACAGAAACATTTAGGTTGGAAGAGGTTTTTCAGGGTCGGCCAGTCCAGCCACTAACCCAGCACTGCCAGGTCGCTGCTAAACCGCATCTCCAAAACCCCTCCAGGGATAAGAACACCACTACCCTGGGCAGCCTGGGCCAGGCCCTGACAACCCATTTGTGGAAAGAATGGTTCCTAGTGTCCAACCTAAACCTCCCCTGGGGAAGCCTGAGGCTGTTTCCTCTTATCCTGAAGAAGAGGAAACAAAATCTGTTTGCTCTGAAGGCACTAGAGGTCAGGAGAAGTGCACCTGTCCTGTTAGGATGGGGCAGGTCGTCAGCTCTTGGACACACCTGTTTCTTGGGGTGCCTGATCATTGCTGCTTTTTTCCTTTTGTTAGAGAATGCCAGAGGGGAAACCCTGGAGCTGTTTCATTCTGTCCATGGCTGGCTCATGGTCTTGTACGAGCGGGACTGTCGCCGGCGCTTTGCTCCAGAGGATCACTGGTTACGCAAGTGAGTGTCCCTGTGCTGCTGTGGCATTGGCCCAGGGCACCTCTGGGGAGCTGCTTTGAGATCCTTGGCTTTCAACTGAGTGCTTTTCACTCTGTCTCTGAGCTGGAGTTCAGAGCTGCTGCCTGTGTTTGTGATGTAAAGATGAGCTGCTGCTCACGGAGTGGGGGATGCTTTGGAAGCTGACTCGGCACCTGGCAGCTCGAGTGGCTCTGGTCTTCTTAGATGTGCACATGAGCACTTAGGTCATCTCTGAAATCACTCCAGGGTTCCTCTCCCTCCTACCCTCAGCTGTTTACCACACCTGGGCTCTCTGAATCTCTGCCTTTCTTTGTAAAGGGACCTCAAACCCAGCGTGCTCTTCCAGGAGCTGGACAAGGACAAGAAGCGAGCCCAGATGCTCCTGCAGTACATCCCACATGTCATTCCCCACAAGAATGTGAGTGGGACAGGGGCAGAGAATGGAGACTGAAGAGCCTGGGTGGCCTGGGATGGAAGGGTCTTGTGACTTGGAGCTAGGGACTGAAATGCCAGTTGAGCAGAAATGATTTCTTTCTCCTTCCATCTTTCCCCAGTAGGTTTCCTTTAAGTAGTCTTGACTCCTGTCACTGGGAGAGAGCTCATTTGAGGGGATAGCTGCAGAGAGTCATCCAGCAGTTCTTGGCAGGAGGTTCTACCTCAACACAAGAGGGAACTTCTTTGCTGTAAGGGTCACAGATCACTGGCACAGGCTGCCCAGAGAGGTTGTGGAGTCTCCTTCTCTGGAGCCTTTCCAGGCCTATCTGGATGTGTTCCTGTGTGACCCGAGCTAGATTATATGGTCCTGCTGTGGCAGGGGGGTTGAACTTGATGATCTCTTTGGGTCCCTTCCAACCCCTAACATCCTCTGATTCTATGCAGTAAGGGTGGTGAGAGCTTGTCCCAGGTTGCCCAGATTGATGGGAGATTCCCCATCTCTGGAACCATTTCAGGTCAAGGTTGTTTGGGACTCTGAGCAACCTGCTCTGATGCAGATGTCTCTGCTGGCTGCAGGAGGATTGGGCTTGATGAGCTTTAGAAGCTCCTTCTCATCCAAACCAGTCAGATTTTGTGATGTGGCTTTGGAGAGCAGTCAGAGTCTTGCAGGTAGCAAATCCCCAAAGGTCCCTTCCAACCCCTACCAGCCTCTGATTCTGTGATTTTTATATGGTGATAGGAAAAGTCCTTTTGGTTTCAGTGTTGTCCCTAATCCTCCCAGAGCAGAGCTCTGAGGATCTCTCTGCCTCACTGGGGAGCAAGGAGACAAATCCCACTGTAGTGACTAGGTGACAGTGGCATCACTGAACCTAGGTGGGAACAGGACAACCAAGAGCTGGTCCTGAACAGGCATCAGGAGCATCTGAAAATCCTGCAGCCCTGGGGGAGAAGGAGCCCTGTGGGTCAAGACTTAACATTTGTTTTCTCTTGAAGAGGGTGCTGCTGTTCCGGAACATGGTCACAAAGGAGAAGGAGAAGCTGGGGCTGGTTGAAACCAGCTCTGCATCACCTCATGTCACACACATCACCATCCGCCGCTCACGGATGCTGGAGGTGGGTGGCCTGGCTGGCAGAAACCAACCAACAAGCTGCTAAATTAGCAAGGGTGTGGGAGGTGAAGACGGTTTTTAGCCTTCTCTGTGGAGTCTCGGGGGGCCTGGTGCTGTTTGTCTCCACTTCTGTATGGTGTGAGGCTACAGGAAAGTGATGGACCTTAGTTCAGTTCAGATTGCTGCAAACCTGAAGAAAGTCTGGTCCTTTAGGACACAGAAGTCAGGAACAAATGCAGATTGGTTGAGGCCCCATCCTGAGAGATGTTCAAGGTCAACTCTGATGGGGCTCTCAGCAACCTGATCAAAGTTGGAGATTTCCCTGCTCACTGCAGGGAGGATTGGATGAGAGAAAATCATAGAATTAGTCAGGGTTGGAAAGGACCACAAGGATCAGCCAGTTCCAACCCACCTGCCATGAGCAGGGACACCTCACACAAGATCAAGCTGTCCAGAGCCTAATCCAGCTTGGTTTTAAACACCTCCAAGGGTGAGGCTTCCATCACCTCCCTGAGCAACCCATTCCAGGGTCTCACCACCCTTATGCTGAAGAACTTCTTCCTAACATCCAGTCTGAACCTACCCATTTCCAGCTTTGTTCCATTCCCCCCATGGCTACCACTACCTGACAGCCTAAAAAGTCCCTCCCCAGCTTTATTGAACCTTAAGGGCAGCTTCCAACCCTGCTGTGATTTCTGTCATGTGTTTCTCTCCTGCCTGTGTGGATGTTTGCCACATCTCCTTGTGTCATTGTCCTCTGAATCTCCTGGTCTCTGCAGGATGGATACGAGCAGCTCCGGCAGCTTTCCCAGAATGCCATGAAGGGAGTGATCAGAGTCAAGTTTGTCAATGATCTGGGAGTGGATGAGGCTGGAATCGATCAAGATGGAGTCTTCAAAGAGTTTCTGGAAGAGATAATAAAGAAGGTGTTTGATCCTGCCCTCAACCTGTTCAAGGTATCTCACAGGGCTGCAGCTGCTGGCTGTGGTGAGCCACTGCAACCAGAACCAAAGCGGCTCACTGGGCTGTGACCTCTCTTTGTGTGCAGACAACAAGCGGTGATGAGAGGCTGTACCCGTCCCCAACGTCCTACATTCATGAGAACTACCTGCAGCTCTTTGAGTTTGTGGGGAAGATGCTTGGCAAGGCTGTGTATGAGGTGAGCCAAAACTACCCTGTTAAGATGTGGTCATTGTTGGTCATGGTAGAGGCTGGATGTGGTTTTGTGGTGGTACCTTTGAGGAAGGCATAAGCCTGGGGAGGAGTAACTGAAGAGATGAAGTGGAAAACATGACTTGGATGAAGATAGGTTGGGTGAGGCCCTCATCCCTGGAGATATTCAAGGTCAAACTTGATGGGGTCCTTAACATCCTGATCTAATTGGAGATGTCCCTGCTCACTGCAGGCAAATTGGACAAGATGACCTTTGAGGGTCACTTCCACCCCAGTGTGTTCTGTGATTCTGTAATAGTGATGGTGGAGCAGCTTGGCACTGCCTCAGGCCTGTATTCAAAACAATCCTCTCAGAATCCCAGCGTGGTGGGGTTGGAAAGGAGCTCTGGAGATCATCCAGTCCAGTCTCCCCTGCTCAAGCAGGGCATGCACAGCAGCTTGCCCAGGATCACAATGCCCAGGTGGGTTTGGAAGCTCTGCAGAGAAGGAGACACCACAACCTCTCTGGGCAGCCTGCTCCAAGACTCCAGCACTCTTACACCAAAGAAGCTTCTCCTTCTCTCAGGTGGAAGGTAGATCCTGGGACATACCTTGGTTATTCTTATTTGTGCCTTCTTGTCTGCAGGGAATAGTTGTGGATGTACCATTTGCTTCTTTCTTCTTGAGTCAGCTCCTTGGGCACCACCACAGTGTCTTCTACAGCTCCATAGATGAACTTCCCTCCTTGGATTCTGAGTTCTATAAAAATCTCACTTCAATTAAGGTTTGAGCTTCATTTTTCCTTCTCAGCTGCCCTTATCCCTGGCTGCTGCTAGAAAATACTGAGTTTGCAAATGCCTTTGCGGGGGACTGAGCCTCTGTAAAGTACCCTGGAAGCAAATGGTGGTACTGGGGCAGGTTGGCAGCTGCCCTGTGTTTTCACTGGGGGAAGCAGAGGGGAGAATGGAGTCTGAGGGTGGAAACCTGGAACTGGCACTCAGGAAATCCCAAGTTTTAACCTCAGTTCTTGTGCAGTCTCCTCATAACCTAGAGCAGCTGCTGTTGCTGCTGCTCAGCACTGACCTTCTTTCCTTTCTCCAGCGTTATGATGGTGATATCAGTGACCTGGGCTTAACTCTGTCCTACGATGAAGATGTCATGGGTCAGGTGGGTTTTTGTTCAGTGACTCTACTAGATCTTGTCTCTGCTTTGTTCCAAACATCCTCCCTCTGCTGGATGACAAGCAGAGTTCTGAGGACTGGTAATCACAGCCCACAGGCCCTCCTTGTCCTGGTGAGGACAGGAGCATCTCTCTCATTTCTCTGGCTGATGCTACTAGCAGGAGCCTTTGAAAAACTGAGGGGGGGTCCTGAGGTTGGTTGTCTGCTGCTCTGGGTATGTTCATGGTGCCAGAAGTGGCAGATTGTGAGTACAAGCAGTTGGCAGCAGAACTAAGTTCGGCTCTTGAGCAGAAGTGTCCTGACTTTTATTAGTGTCCTCACAGCCCATAAATACCCCTGGCATCTGACTTGCCAGCAAAAGACAGCTCTGATTCTCTGCTGAGCTTCCTAAGAGCTGGGTTTGAGTATCTAAATTCAGGCAGCCTATCCAAGCTGAGTGCTTTTTGCTCTGGTACTTGTGGTTTTGGATCTGTCAGGTGGATGCTCTGTGTGGCCCACCTGAACAGGAGTCCTGAGGGGTCTGCCTGGTCAAGACCTTGTGTTTGATTGTGGTTAGGGCTCTGCTTTCCTCTTAAAGAAGCTCCCCGTGCTGCAAAGCTGGCTCAGCTTCAGAGCTTCTCTGTACTCAGCTGTAGGATTCTGCAGCTTCATTCAATATTTCTCTGCAGGCAGTGAACATCTTTTTCCACACAAAAGAAAAAGGTTGACCTCTGACACTTAATTTCTCCTCCTGCCAGGCTTTTTTTTTCCCCTCTTTTGCCTTTCTGGTTGAAAAAAGCCCATTGGTTTGTGCTCTCCCTGCACAACTGGCTTCTCTCTCTCTTTCAAAATGCAGAATCTCTGAGAGACAGGGAAGGGATTCCTCTACTTCAAATATTCCTGTTAGAGAAACTTCAAGTGTGTGTCAGAAAGTCTCTTGCATGGCCTTGAGGAGAGAAGGGTTGTTTGTCAATCCCTTCTGAAGGCTTCAAGGTGCTTTTAGTTGCTCTGGAGCCCCTGGGTTCTGTGCTGCTGTGTGTGCATAGCTGGGAAATATGGAGAGATAAGATAAAAATGCCTTCACTGTCTGTGTGCTGCTGCAAATCTGTGGGGAGCCCTGAGTTACCACTAAGCTCAGGCACTCTTAATAGTGACAATCCAGTGGCACAGAGCTCAGAGACCACTAAGTCATGGAGTGTTTATCTGGGGCAGCTTGTCCTTGAGAGCTCTGTGCTGTGGTTTCTTACTCCTCAGCTGGGGCTAGTTTGACCCTAGCTTGCCTTGTCTGGCAGCAACAGCAGTGGAAGTGCACCTGCAAAGCTGTGAGGGTGACTGGGAAGGCAGCTGAGTACTTCTGCAGCCCTGCTCTGCAGAAGACAGAAGTAGAATCCACTGCATGGTGGGCTGGACACCTTGTTGCTGCCTCAGGATTGCTGAGAATTCAGCTTGCAGGCTTCTGCCACCTGAAAAATAGAGAACTCAGCAGTAAGGTATTAAAGGTTGCAGCACTCTAAACATCAGAGTAACCCAGGACACTCCTGTGTATCTTGTGCTTTGGCCACACTGAAGCAGCCAGGAGAGGCGATCCCAAGGTTCCCCTGTGTTAGGGAGCTGAGCTCCTTCCCTCTGCTGGGCTCTCTTCTGCTCTTGGAAGTCACCTGGGACTGGAGCACTGAGGCCATTTAATGTGTGAATAACTTAGGCTTTCTGCCTCTTGGGGCAAAGATGAGACAAGGCTCTGTGGCTGTGGCAAGCACTCAGGGTCCCGTTGCTGTCTCTGGGCAGTGCTGTCAGCTGAGGCAGGCCAGGGAGGTGGCACTTGCCAGCTGTCCAGCTTTCTGCTTCCTGCTGGAGGGACAGCAAACTCCAGGGAGCTCTGTCACTCCAGTGGCTTCAGGCGAGACCTGTGGAGCAGACAGCTTTGGACTGGGCTGTTAGCCTGAATTCTGCCAAGGCTCTGAGCTCCTTCAGCCTTTGGATCGTGAGATGGTGACAGTCCCCCAGGGCTCTCTGAATTGATTCGTGCTCGCTTCAGCGGTGATGGATCGGGCTGGAGGAGGCTTCATCCAAGAAGGGCTGGCTCCACTGGTGGGAAGAGTCAGAGATCCCTGCTGTTCAATTACTCTGCTGAGAGTTAAGTGAAAACTGGTGCAAGGCAGAGGCAGGATTATTACTTAAAACTTGAAATCCTACTGTTTTATTGGGGGAGGGGGGTGGGAAATCAAGGAGTGCTTTCTGGGGAGGTGAGAGCTTAGCATGGCATTTTCCATCCAGGGATGCTCCCAGGCAGTAATTAGCAACACAATCGTTTCTTCCCTCAGCTGGTTTGCCATGAACTGGTTCCTGGAGGGAAGACCATTCCTGTTACCAATGAAAATAAGTAAGTACAGCAATTAGATTTTTAAGGTCACCGCTGCAAAAATACTTTACTGGAGTTCCTTGGGCTTGCATCTGGAATGAATTGAGATGGATTAGAGTAGAAGGAGCACATAAATATCTTAATAGAATTTCCTGGTTACAGTTCATTGGCAGAAATTGTCTGAAATTCGATTTGCAAAATAGAAATCGACAATTTTGCTTCTTGCAACAGCTCTTCTTGAGGTCAAAGGCTCAGGGCCCCGTGAGGTTCTTGCAGGATTTAATGACGGTGATAGATACAGACGGAGGGATTCAAAGCAATTCGGGCACAGAGTGGTGAACACAGAGGGCGCAGATGCTCAAAGACACCTTGGAGCAGACAGATCTTCTCCGAGTGATAACATGTGGCAGTTGTGGAAAGCTCTGCTCTTCGGGAGAGGCAGCAGTGAATTCAAATGCAGTCGACAGTCCTGCTTGAGACACAGGAAATCAGAGGAGACACCGAGCCCCGCAGCTATTTTCACAGATAACTGCCTCTTAGATAGTTATCTTAAATGTCAACTCGGCAGCCTGAAAACCAACCCCACTTTTTTATTTGCTTCCCTTCATTTTTTTTGGGGTTGGTTTTTTTTTTCCCTTCCTTTATGTACCCTTCAGTGATGGTAAAAGCAGGATAAAATATCTATTAAGCAGCTGTGTGTGCTTTGAGCTGGTAATCTGGGGGTTGTTCTCTGTAATGGCAAGTGAGGGTTGGCTCCTACCTGAGGATTTGTCTTTATTAGTCGTGCTCTGCAATCTGATGTTCCCAGGCCTTCTCCCTTCCTAGGCTCTGGCCAGGGAGTTTGCATTTGAAAGGAGCTTTCTCTGCCTCATCACAAGTCAGCCCAGGGAGAAAGTTGAAAGTCTTCTGTGTGGCTTTCCTTCCTCACAGCAGAAACTTTGAAGCTTTTGTGCAGATGTGCACACAAATTGGTGGTGAGGAGGGAGCAGGAGATGCTTTTGTCAGTGGAAGGCAGAGGGTGAGACACCCGAACAGGTTGCCCGGGGAGGTTGTGGTTGCTCCCTCCCTGGAGGTGTTCAAGGCCAGGTTGGATGAGGCCTTGAGCAACCTGTTCTAATGGGAGGTGTCTCTGCCCGTGGCAGAGGACTGGGACCCGATGATGTTGAAGGTCCCTTCCAACCCGTTCCAGGATTGTCTGATGCTCTCTAGGCAGTGCCAGTCCCTTTTGAGCTGCAGGTGCAGGTCAGCAGCCAGGTGAAATGAGCGCCGCTGGGTCCTGTGGCTCCTTCACTGCCACCTTCCCTGTCTCAAACAGGATCAGCTACATCCACCTGATGGCTCACTTCCGGATGCACACCCAGATCAAGAGCCAGACAGCAGCACTCATCAGCGGATTCAGGTCCATCATTAAGCCTGAGTGGATCCGGATGTTCTCGGCACCGGAGCTGCAGCGGCTGATCTCTGGGGACAACGCTGAGATCGACCTTGAGGACTTGAAGTAAGTGAGCAGCTTGGGCTGCTGGGCTTTGTTTGATTGCAGAGCTGTTTGGAGGCTTGCAGGAGACTTGAGTGTTTCACAGCTCTCTGCTCTTAATTGAAATCTGTGGAGCAGACAGAAACAAATGGAGCTGAAGAAAGATGTTCCTTAAAGCTCGTTTGAGCAAAGCACTAATGAAGGTTCAAGAAGGACAGGGACTTGCTGGAGGGGACAGCAAAGGGCTGCAAAGATGCTGAGGGGATTGGAATGTCTCTGAGAAGGAAATGCAATGGATGTAAACTGCAGCACAGCAGGTTCCACCTCAACACAAAGGGGAACTTGTTTACTGTAAGGGTCCCAGAGCATTGGAGCAGGCTCCCCAGAGAGGTTGTGGAGTTTCCTTCTCTGGAGCCTTTCCAGTCCTGTCTGGATGTGTTCCTGTGTGACCTGAGCTGGATTGTATGGTCCTGCTCTGGCAAGGGGGTTGGACTCAGTGATCTCTTTGGGTGACTTCCAACCCCTGACATCCTGTGTTCCTGTGAAAGGCTGAGAGAATTGGGTCTCTTTAGTCTGGAAAAGAGCAGACTGAGAGGGATCTGATCAATGCTGATCAATACTTAAAGGGTGGGTGGCAGGAGGATGGCACCAATGGTGCCCAGTGACAGGACAAGAGGCAATGGGCACAAACTGGAACAGATGAGGAGGAACTTCTTCAATTCTGGATTGTGATCTGTGTTAGGTAGTATTGTCCTGCTCTGGCAGGGGGGTTGGACTCAATGATCTCCTTGGGTCCCTTCCAACCCCTGACATCCTGTGAGCCTGTAACGCAGCCTCGGAGCAGGCTGCCCAAGGAACTGGTGGAGTCTCCACGTCTGGAGAGATTCCAAACGTGTTCCTGTGTGACCCTGCCTTGGCATGGGGGTTGGACTTGATGATCTCCAGGGGTCTTCTTCCAACCCCCACCATTCTGTAAATGGGAAGGGTCCCTTCATCCACTGGTTCCTGAGAGCAGAGGACCATTTCTCTCTGCTGTTGCCTTTTTCTCTGATCGAGTGCCCAGGAAGCACTGGTGGGGGCTGTGTACTAGCAGTGACCCTTGACTCCTGGCAGGTTTTGACCCTCCCAGCACTTGCCAGCTGTGTCCCTCCTGCTGCAGTGGGACACGAGCCTGTCACAAGCTTTCTGTCCCCAGAAAACACACGGTGTACTACGGGGGCTTCCATGGGAGTCACCGAGTCATCATCTGGCTGTGGGACATCCTGGCCAACGACTTCAGCCCTGAGGAGCGAGCCATGTTTCTCAAGGTAAAGGCTCTCAGCTCAGCCCAGCCTGGTGTCTGGGGGGTTGGGCCAGTGCTCCTCTCCTCCACTTAGCTGAGTGCTAATTAGAAGAATGCTTGACACCTTCAGATCTGCAGCCTGTACCCCGGCTCTGCCCTGCAAGAGCAGGAATGCTTTTGTGTCCCCGCAAAGCCTGGCAGCTTTCAGAGCCTAGGGCAGAGCTGTGCGCTGAAGCTCAGCAGTGTTGTACTGGAGGGGGGTGCTCAGCTGCCACTCCAAGCAGCTGTCTGCTGTGACTGCGTTAGCCACACGTCTGTTACAGCCAGGCTGCTCTCACTGCTGCCATCTTTCACCATCCATCACTTTTACAGTTTGTTACCAGCTGCTCCAGGCCTCCACTTTTGGGCTTTGCCTACCTCAAGCCTCCTTTTTCCATCCGCTGCGTGGAAGTCTCTGATGATCAGGTAGGCACCCTGCTTGCTGCTGTCTCCTGCATTCCCTGCCAGGCTTCCTCACCTCTGCCTGACCAGGAAACCATTAAGGCACAAAGATGTACACCCTGCAGGGCAAAGTGAAAACAACCTTACCCTAACGGGGTGCACATGGCTGCAGCTACCTTCTCCCACACGCAGCAGCACTTGGGCTCTTGCTGCTTGTCTCCAGGGTTGTGTTTTCACCTTGGCACCTCCCTATGCCTCTGATCCCATCCCCTTGGGTGCCCTGTGAAAGGACCTTGGTGTGCAGTGGCAGTTGTGGGTACAAGAGAAGCTCCTTTCTAGCTGTTGTGGAGGACAGGGCTTTGAGGTTTGACTCTCCCCGTTCCTAGCAGATGGAGTTTGTGTTGGCATCTCTGCCCTGTGTATGGGCACCATGCTTGGAAGGAGTACAGCAGAAAGGGCAGAGGAGCCAACAGGTCAAAGTATTCTGCCCTTCTGCTCATTTGAGACTCCACCTGCAGTACTGGAGGCAGCTCTGGAGTCACAGGAGGGACATGGACCTGTTGGAGTGGTGCCCGAGGAGGCCATAGCAGGGCTGGAAGTCCTCTGCCGTGAGGCCAGGCTGAGAGAGTTGGGGCTCTGCAGCCTGGAGAAGAAAAGGCTCCAGGGAGACCTTCTGGTGGCTTTTCAGGAGACCTTCTGGTGGCTTTTGAGGACTTAGAAGAAAGCTGGGGTCAGACTTTTGGGCAGGGCCTGTTGTGACAGGACAAGGGGCGATGATTTGCACTAAAAGAGGGAGACTCAGACTGGAGAGAAGGAAGAAAGGTTTGACCCCGAGGGTGGCGAGAGCCTGGCCCAAGTTGTGCAGAGAGGCTGGAACCGTTGCAGGTCAGCTTGTTTGGGGCCGTGAGCAACCTGCTGTGGTTGCAGATGTGCCTGGCTGAGCTTTTGAGCTCCCTCCCCAGCCGAAGCAGGCTGTGATGCTGTACTCTCTGCCTTGCTGCAGGACACGGGGGACACCCTGGGCAGTGTCCTGCGCGGCTTCTTCACCATCCGCAAGAAGGAGCCGGGAGGGCGCCTGCCTACCTCTTCCACCTGCTTCAACCTGCTGAAGCTTCCCAACTACAGCAAGAAGAGCATCCTGCGGGAGAAGCTGCGCTACGCCATCAGCATGAACACCGGCTTCGAGCTGTCCTAGTGCCGCCCTGCCCCTGCTGGGGGCTCTCGGAGCTGCTGCCTGCCGCTGGAGGTGGAGGCCTTCGTGCACAGAGGGGTGGGATCGGCTCCGCTGGAGCTGACTGCTCGCTCAAGGGCTGGCAAGAAGATGCAGCTGATCCCTGGAGCTTTACAGGGAAGAGCTGCTAGGATAGGCAGAGCTTGGCTCTTCTTGGGCGTTACTGCAGCGTGAAGGAGGTGATGGGACTGAGCCCATGGCGCTTCCCTGGACACCCCACGTCAGTCGTCTTCAACAGCAAACCCCTGAAGGGGCATCAAAGGGACGTTCAAAGTGCCAGTCAGATTAGTGACTGTAATACTTCCCAGCAGGCTGGGCAGCTGCTGCTGGGAGAGTCTTTTCCCTTTCCCAGGAGATGATCCAGTTTCTTCCTGGGTGAAAGTCAAGCCTGTGGGAAGCTTCACAAAGGCAGACACGTGAGAGAGCTCCACAAGGAGAAGCTGTGATGTTGGATGTGTCCCAGATGGGCACAGTTTACTCAGGACAGGTACTGGCCGGGGGGGGAGGGGTCTTCCCCATGCCTTTGCTCTCTGCAAGGCTCTTTTGTTTGTCTCAGAGAAGGAACCACTTGTCCAAGATCAAGAAGTAGCAGATTGAAAGCAGGTAGGTGCACCCTGACCACTCTCAGGAAGGTTTTGGTGTGCTGTTGGTTAAGAGCTGAAGCAGCAGGGCTGGGGGCAGCATGCTGAGCCAGCTGTGTCTCTGCCAAGCCTGTGCTCTGGACAGAAGGGGCTGCTCTCTGCATTTGTTCAGGAGTAGAAAAGGTTTGATTTTTCTTTAGTTTTCCAGAGGACAGGAGCTGGCAGAGAGCTCAGGCAGCCCTTGCTCCCCAGCACAGAGCTCAAATAGGGCAGGGCTCCCCCGTCGCAATCTGGAAGGGGAATGTGTGGAGCTGCTGAGAGCCCTCTGGAAAACCTCTGCTGGCAAAATTCCTCTTGGATAGAAGTTTCACTTGGTCTGCAGGCCCTTTTGTTAGGGAGATGTGCTGCTTGGAAGCAGGACTTGGCCTGTCCCTAACAGCCCTGTTTGCTTTGTTGCCAAACTGTTTATTTTGGTCGCTTTTGTCTCTCTCTGGCCTTATTTTGACCAGTTGCTGTTTGCCTGCAGCAGCTTTTTCAGGTGGTTCCCAAAGGCAGGGTGTGAGTGGAAGGTGTGTGTGTGAGGGGAAGGTGTGGAGCCTTTCTGCCCTTTCTAACCAAGTCCAGAAGCTGCTTTATAAAAGTCTCTGCAGCTTTCCAGCCTTGGTCCCTTGTGCTGCTGCAAGTCCTGTTTCAAGCCCAGGCCAGGGGAGAGGAGGGACAGCTGCCTCCTGGGCTTCCCCAGGTTTCTGGCACAAATGAAAGCCATCAACCTTCTGAGCAGAGAATAAAAGCATAGAAATGTTTTGGTTGGCAGAGACCTTTTCAGATCATTGAGTGCAACCCTTAACCCAACACTGCCAGGTCACCACTAAACCATGGCCCTCAGCACCACATCTCCACAGCTTTGAAACCCCTCTCAGGGGCAGGGACCTCAGGGTTGCCCTGGGCAGCCTGGGCCAGGCCTTGACAACCCTTTTGGGGGAATAAATTGTTCCTCATGTTCCTCATGTTCAACCCAAACTTTCCCTCTGGCAACTTGAGGTCATTTCCTTTTGTCCTATCACCTCTTCCTTGGGAGAAGAGACCAACCCCACCTGTCTCTAGCCTCTTTTCAGGGAGCTGTAGAAAGCAATGAGGTCTCCCCATAAGCCTCCTTTTCTCCAGGCTGTACCCCCACAGTTTCCTCAGCTGCTTCTCACCAGAGCCCTGTGCCCCAGGCCCTTCACCAGCTTTGTTGTCCTTCTCTGGACACACGCTAGCAAACCAAGCCAGGCACCTTCTCCCCTTCCCAGCTGCTGCTCACTGGTAAAAGAAGCTCCACAGAGGCTGGTAGTACCTCCCCTGGACTTCTTTCCCCCTCCTTTCCTTCTTGAGGCTCTGATAGCCCCCAGGTCAGCTCAGAACCTTGCTGCACAGGTCAGGCAGCAGCCCCAGTGCAAGGCTGCCATCTCCTACCTCATCCCCTGGCTTGCCTCAGTCCCTGTCACAGGGATTCCCATCCCTGGGTGTGCTCAGCGTAGCCCAGGCTGCCTGAGCTCTTCAGAAGACCTTCTTGACCACAATCAGTTGCACACATCAGGCAACCCAAAAGATACTTGGCATTGATCAGCCAAAAGCACAGAGATGGCCTTTGCTTCATCTTTCCTCTCTGTCTTGCTTCAGCTGGTTTTCAGAGCAGTGACCCTGTTCTTTTTTAGCACCAGTGCCTGGAAATTGCAGCTGGGAAGTGACATCAGGATCCTTTTTTTTTCCCTCTGTCAACTCAGTCATATTAAAGAGGAGTGATGGGAAGTGGTGGTGAAGACAGGAATCTGCACTCAGAGGTTTCAAGGTCCTGGACAATGAGTCCAGAGGAATTAAAGATGATAGTTAATTTCTTAATTATATATATATATAGAGAGAGAGAGAGAGAGAGAGCAGCTCAGAATTAACCACTTGTTGAGTCTGTAGTTGAGAGGTTTAGAATCATAGAAGGGGCTGGGCTGGAAGGGACCTCCAAAGGTCATCTGGCCCACCCCACCCTGCAGTCAGCAGGGACATCCTCAACTAGCCCAGGCTACCCAGAGCCCATGTGCTGATACCTATCAACCCTGGTTCAAAGCAACACCCACCTAGAGCACAATGATGGCTCAGTGGAGTCAGTTGAGAGAAACTCTTCAATCTCCTTTTTCCCCTTCTTCCTCAGGAGTACAATTCCTAGACAAGATCTTAGCTATCTGCCTCCAAACCAGGCACCATTGCACTAATGAGTCACTAGATCCCATCTCTAGCTAGAGTGGAGGCATCACAGTTGTCTGCTGAGCACCAGGGCTGCCTGTGCAGCGCCAGTGGATGTCTGGAGTGGCTGATTCTGTTGTGACAGAGCTGGGTTTATACTGTTTGAACTCCAGCAGGAGGCTGTGGATGTGCCTCAGTTCCCTGCTTGCAGTGCTGGATTCTGCAGGGTGGCCTTGGTGTAGGGCAGGGCTGGCTTTGGTACAGGAGATGCTGCTGTGGAGACTTTGGAGTCTCTTGTGTCAGAGATGCAGGGAAGAGAAAAATTAAAGCTGGTGTGAGTCAGATGACTGAGTGTCTCCTCTTCCTTTCCCACCTGCCTGGGTGTGACATTCTCAGTGTCCCTCTGAGAGCCACCAAATCTCACTGTCACAATGGACCTCAGAATTTAGGTTCCTGCCTTGTTGGGTTTCTTTATGTTGTGTTTTGCATGGTGTAAAAGCTCTGAGCACACAGCAGAGGGGAGAGCAGAAGCTCTGAGGTGCTGGTACCTCTGCCAGGAGGGATGGAGGCTGATGGTCCCTTGGGAATCCCTTTTCCTGGCTGTTCCCTGCTGTCTGTGCTCTGGTGTCCCTGAGATGAGCTCCTTGGGGTGCTGCTGGTGGGGTGCTATGAGTCTGGCTGAGCCCAAAAGGGCCAAAGCAGGAGGATTTGTCCTTATGTCTTGGACTATGCATGGAGAAGTGCTGTGACTTTGGTCCTTGGTACCTTCATTAGGTTGCTCCTTGGAGGTAGGGAGTTCCCACCTTTGGCCTCACCACCTTTGGCCCAGGGTGGGTTCTGGAGTTAGCAGTGCTCTGTGCACACCTCTGATCTACTGGGGGTGGAGAAGGAGTCAGACTGGGAAGCCAATCAAGATCCTCCAGCATCAGAAGAACAGAGCAATGTGCCCCTGTGTGCCCGGTGCAGATGCCCTGTGGGGGGTGAGTGCTCTTCTCCAGGAGCAGAAGCTGGAGGTGGGTGGCAAACTTTGTGTCCTTACAGTCTCTGGGATGGGGTTTGAACAGCTCTGTGAGTGCTGGGATGGCATTCTGCCTACAGCTACCTGAAGGGACATTGTGGAGAGGCTGCTGCTGGGCTCTTCTCACAGGGAAGTGGAGACAGAAGAAGGGGGAATGGCCTCAAGCTGAGGCTGGGGAGGTTTAGCTTGGACAGTAGGAAGAAGTTTTTCACAGAGAGAGTGGTCAAGGACTGGAATGAGCTGCCCAGAGAGGTGGTGAAGTCACCACCCTGGATGTGTTTCAGGGTGGTTTGGATGTGGTGCTTGGGGCTATGGTTTAAGGTGAATCTTGTAGAGTAGGGTTCTAGGTTGGACTTGGTGATCCTGAGGGGCTTTGCAACCTGCATGGTTCTGTGATTTAGGTGGCCAGTGGGACCAGCTCTTGGTCTTGGCACTGAGGTATTGTATACTTGGTAGTTTGGGAAGGGAGAAGAGGTGTTGGGAGTTGTGGGTTTGGGGTGCAAGGCTGAGCTTTGTAGTTTAGAAGCTGCCCTGAGGCCCAACATGGGATTCTTAATAGTATAATTATACAGACACTGAATTTCTCCCTTTGCCTGGCTCTGGGAGCATCCTTGGAGGAGTGAGGAGCTGCCCCTGCCACTCCAGTTTCTCCCCAAGCTCAGGTTTGGTGCCTTGACTGAGCAGCTCCCCCAGCTTCAGAGCTGAGCCAGTGCCCTCCTGCTCTCTGCCCAGGAGCTGGGTGCTGGGTGCCAGCCCCAGGGGCGCTCAGGAGAGGAGGGAGCTGGGTGGGAGGCAGGGAGAGGGCTCCCAGTCAGTGTGCAAGCGCCATTGTTTTGACACAGAGGCATATGGCAGCGTCAGGAACAGCAAAAAGAAACCCCACAGCAGATGCTGCCAAGGCAGAAAGCTGGCAGCAGACAGCCAGGCCTGCAAAATGCCTGCTCCATCAGCAGGGTCCTGCCAGGGCTGCCTCTGAGTGCTGCTGCACCTCGAGGCTGACCAAAGGTGCTTGGACCACGCACATAAAGTCACAGAACCACAGAGCTACTGAGTGCCAGGCTGCAAGAGGCCCCAAGGATCATTTATAGGTGGTGCTGTGGATGGAATGAGCTGGCCCAGCTCCCTGCCAAACTGAGCCTTCAAACTGTCCAATGCAGGGGCCTTCACTGCTGCCCTTGGGAGCTGATCCCAGTGTCTGACTGTTCTCATGGGGAAACATTTCCTTCTGGATTCCAGCTGGAATCTCCCCAGCAGCAACTTGTGTCCACTGCCCCTTGTCTTTTCAGTGGAACTCCTTGTGCAAAGAGAATCTCCATCCTCCTGGTAGCCACCCTTTATGTACTGGTCCATGGTAATAAGGTCTCCCCTAAGCCTTTTCTTCTCAAAGCTGAGCAAGCCCAGTTCTCAGCCTTCCCTCATCTGGCAGCTCTGCCCTTCCTATGATCATTCATAGAATGCCTTATTGGCCACACACTGCCTCATGGACAGCTGCTGCCAGACAGCATCCCCAGGTCCTTCTCTGCTGAGCATCTCCAGCCACTCTGCTTGAAGCATTCATGAGGTTGTTGTGGCCCAAGTGCAGCACCTGGCATTGGACCTTTGAATGGTAGGGGTTGGAAAGGACTTCTGAAGATCAAGCCCAACCCCTCCCCTGCCAAAGCAGGGTCACCTAGGGCAGGTCACACAGGATTGTGTCCAGATGGGTCTTGAAAGTCCCTAGAGAAGAAGACTCCACAGCCTCCCTGGGCAGCCTGCTCCCAGTAACTATGGAGAGGGTTAGAGGAAATGGCCTGAACTTGTACCAGGGGAGGGGTAGGTTGGAGATGAGGAAACATTTCTTTGCTGCAAGAGTGGTCAGGGATTGGAACAGGCTGCCGAGAGAGGTGCTGGAGTCCTCATTTCTGGAGGTGCTCAAGAACCATGTGGATATGGCAATCTGGGACATGGGTTGCTGGCCATGGTTGGGGTTGTGTTGCTGGTTGGAACTGGATGACCTCAGAGGGCTTTCCTGACCTTAATCATTCTAGGATTCTGCTCCTGCAGCTTGAGAGGAGAAGTACAGAAGTACAGAACTACTGCCAGCTCCTCCTCTCCAGTGCTGTGCACCTCAAAATCTCTTTGCATGGAGCAGGAGGGCTGGGGTGTGCCAGTGTGGGGACACACACTTAACCTTGTCCTTCCTTCTGTGCCTGAGCAGAGCAAATGCTGCCTTGTCTAAGTTTACACAAGACTTGGCAAAAGAACCCTCCCCCCAAAAAAGACAAGGTCCATTCGTGGCATTTCTGCAAGAGCAGCAGCCTGGGCTCTGCTGCTTCCCTCCACCTTGCAGCAGCAATTGAGGTGTTTGAGTTATAGTGAAGCTTATTTCACCCTACAGCTCCTGCAGCTCTGACAGATGTACAGGAGTCTGATCCAATCATGCAGCAAAGAGAGTTTTGGAGCAGGGGGAGGAGAGGCCCAGCTCTTACCAGTTTTGACAGTGTGTAAGCCAGGAGCAGCCACACATTGCTACAAACAAGAGTAAACGACCCTTAGCAACATCTGTCTGAGCTGGCAGCTCCAACCTGGGCATCAATAAGGAGCCTTGCCAGGCAGGAACGTAGCTGGGCTCTGCCTGCGCTCGGTGCCCGCAGAGCAGCTGCCTCCAGCCTCTGATATTAATGAGGTGCAGGCACTGCAAGCTGTGGGTTGTGGGGTTGGAGTTGTTGGGTGAGGATAAAGGAGATGGAATAACCAAGTTGGGGTGGGTGTGTTGGTCTGCTGGAGGGGCAGAAAGGCTCTGCAGAGAGGGCTGGGCTGATGAGCTGAGGTCAAGGGCATGAGACTCAGTAGGGTTTGGGGCTGTTTAGTCTGGAGAAGAGGAGGTTGAGAAAGGATCTGATCAATGTCTATAAAGAGCTGAAGGGTGGGGGGCAAGAAGGGGGCCAAGCTCTATTCAGTGGTGTCCTGTGATAGGCCAAAGGGCAGTGGATACAAACTGGAACCCAGGAGGTTGCACCTCAACATGAAGAGAAACGGTGTGAGGGTGCTGGGAGCAGGCTGCCCAGAGAGGTTGTGGAGTCTCCTGTAGAGACTTTCAAGACCTATGAGAAGCTGAGGGACCTGGGGCTCTTCAGTCTGGAGAGGAAAAGTTTCAAGTCTCGAGTTGTGCCAGGGGAGGTCTAGGCTGGATGTTAGGAGGAAGTTGTTGGCAGAGAGAGTGATTAGCATTGGAATGGGCTGCCCAGGGAGGTGGTGGTCACCATGCCTGCAGGTGTTGAAGCCAAGCCTGGCTGGGGCACTTAGTGCCATGGTCTGGTTGATTGGCCAGGGCTGGGTGCTAGGTTGGACTGGATGAGCTTGGAGGTCTCTTCCAACCTGCTTGATTCTATGATTCTATGAAACATTGAACAGGAGGAGCTGCTGAAAAACTCCCACTGCTGGACGTGGTACCTTTTGGTGCAGGACAAGCAGCTTTGCTGTGGGAGCACTTCACAGTCTTCTGTGCTGCTGCTCCATCCAGGAATTAACCCACCACATCTGTATTTCTTCCCCATTCCCAAGCCTTAAGTGGCTTGGACTGAATTGTACAACTGGGAGTGTCTCCTTCCAGTGTGGGTAGCAAAGTGGTGACTCCACCTATGATGCCCTTGTTTGCATACTGAGAAGGGGGGTTGGGGCTGCATGGGATTCTCCTCCCCCTCTACACTGACCCAGTGAGGGTCCAGTTCTGAGCCCACCTGTTCAAGCCAGGGAACTGCTGGAGAGAGTCCAGTGGATGCTCCAGAGATGCTGAGGGGGCTTGGAGCATCTGTGAGGTGGAAAGGCTGAGAGCCCTAGGGCTGATGAGCCTGGAGAAGAGCAGCCCCAGAGGGGATCTGCTCAATGCTGGGCAAGAGGATGGGGCCAGACTTCTCAGTGGTGCCAGTGGCAGGACAAGGGACAATGGGTAGGTTGTGGAGTCTCCTCTGGAGAGCTTCCAAACTCACCTGGCAAATGGGAGGTCTTCCATGCTGTAGGAGGACACACTCTGGCCTAAAAGTTGTGTGATAGTGCCACTCCCAAGGTCTATAGGGTTGACCTTAGTGATCCCCAGAGGTCCCTTCCAACCCCTGCCATTCTGTGATGCTATGGTCAGTAACATGTGTGAGACATGGACCCCTTTAGATGCTATCATCTCTCTACTCCAGCTGTGAGCTGAGGAGGCACCAGACCCCTGCTGCTCATCACAACCCCTTTACCTGCAGACTGAGTGACCTGGGTGGTTCCCAGCAGGCAGATACTCAAACTAAACCAGGGCTTTCCTCATCACAGCGGGGGATGCTGTGACCAAACCAGGGCCAGCCGCGTGGCAGCTCCATGTGCAGTTAACCACAGCTGCCTCAACAGAGCTTAGAGTCTCAGAATCTCTCCTCCTGCCTGTGACCTGTAGGATCCAGCCCTTTCTCCTTTATTCCCTCTCCCCCACGAGCCCTGCTGCTGGCAGAGGAACACTGGACTGTCAGCACAGACATTCTTCGCTGGCATGAGGGGAGGCAGCCAGAGCCAAAAGAATTCTTGGTGTGCTCCTGCAAATCTGCACAGCACAGCTTCAGCCAGGGCTGATGGATTGAAAGCAACTCAGACAAACAAAGCAGGCTGGGCTCAGTGTGACAGTGAAGAGGCCTCTGGCAGAAGGAAATCACTTTTATTCTTCCAGAGCTTTGGATGCGGTTCCCGAAGCTCTGCACAGCTGCTGTTCTGTGTGAGCTCTCTGACTTACAAAGAAAGGCAACCTGAGGGTTTTCTCCTCTTCACTCCTCTAAACTCCTCTCAGAGCCTTCCCACAGCACAGGGGAGTGAAGACATCCCTAGAAATCAGTTCTTCGATGTCTCCTGCCCCAGCTCCAACCCAGAACAAAGTCACAGAACAACAGGTGTTAGAAGGGTCCTCTGGAGATCGAGTCCAGCCCCCTGTCTGAGCAGGTTCACCTAGAGCAAGGTGCACAGGATGGCTTCCAGAAAGGTTTTGAATGTCTCCAGAGACAGAGACTCCACCACCTCTCTGGGCAGCTCTGATGCCAGCACTGCACAGCGTCCAGCAGACAGAACCGCTCCATTCCTCACAGGATTTAGGTCCCAGTTACTGAAGCTGGAAGCTTCTTGGCAGCTCCCATTTCCAATCCAGGTTCATTCTCCTCCCTTTCCTTGATGAGAGAAAGCAGTCTGCTGGATTTAGCTTCCCATGAGCAAGGCCACAAACGTTCCAGCTCCCACTTACAGGTCAGGCTTTACGTAGATCTTCTCTTCCTTGCCTTCCTTCATGGCAGCGTAGCGTGCCAAAACGAAGAGGTAGTCACTCAGCCTGGGGACAGAGGAAAAGCAGTGAGACCACTTCTGGCTTCAGCTGTGTTTACATCCTGCAGTGCTGAGCTCCACAGCAAAGCACTTCTGCTTCCAGAATGAGGATAGTGGGTAAGGGAAGGCAAAGAGGGAGCACAGGAGAGGCATGTTCCAGAACGGCTTCTACTCCTCTCTCAGCACTGCAGCAGGGTCTGCAAACACACAGGCCCTGCTGGAATGCTTTTTAACAAGCTGCTGGGTGAAACTTCACAGGTCTGATGGAATCACAGAGTTGTGTGGGGTGGGAAAGACCTTTGAGATCATCAAGTCCAATCATTCTCTAAGTTTAGCAAGTCTAGTCCTAAAGCATGTCCCTCAGCACCACAACTCTGTGGCTTTTAAACACCTTCAGGGCTGGGGATTCAAACACCTCCCTGGGCAGCCTGTTACAGTGTTTCTGAGAGCCCTTTCACTGAAGAAATTTCTTCTAATGCCCAACTTAAACCTCCCCTGGTGCAACTTGAGGCCATTTCCTCTCATCCTATCACCTGTTTCTAAGGAGAAGAGACCAACCTAACTCCAACCTCCTTTCAGGGAGCTGTAGAGAGCCAGAAGGCCTCCCCTCAGCCTCCTCTTCTCCAGAACTTACCTTGTCCTAGAAAGGAAGGTTCTTGAGAGCTAACCCCCCCCTAGTTTGATCCCAACTCTAAGGGCATAACACTTCAGCATACAGAGTGAGGGCTTGGAATTCTCTTTTACCTGTTTAAGTATTTGCCCACGTTTGGATCTGCTTCCCCTGCTTGTACCAAAGGGACCACACTAGGAAAAGAACAGAGAAGTTTTAGTGCTTTTCACTTTCTAGCTCTGAATGCACAAAGGATTTGCTGGAGCACCAACCTGCACCCCCCCACCCAGCCTCCCCTGGAGATCCCCCTGAACACTCACAACACTTCCCCAGAGGAATCATCTCTGGTGGCTTTAAATGAGGCAATTGAGCTTTGTAACTCTTCTGGAGGACTCCAGCTCCACTTCTTACTGCTAACACTGAGTGAGGGCAGCACTTTGCAGGATCATTGTCCTTTTCTGCAGGTAAAGAGGGTCCCCTCTTTTGTGGAGGAAGCAGAGCTGCTCCACACCTCCCAACTGCTGTGCAACCCTGCTTCCAGCTTCTTTTTGACCAGAAACCACTGCCTGTGATGTTAGTTGTTTGGAGATCACACTGCTCCAGCATATCTTGTCAGGGCAGCCATCCTCACAGCAGAGCAGAGATCCACCAAACCACCTTCCTGCACGTCAGCAGCTTCAACAAAGCACCTCCAGCAACCCAGAAGTGCTGATGAGCAGGTTCAGGAAGTGATTTACATAAGGAGCAGACAAGAGTTTTCTCCTATGGACTTTAACCAGGGGAGTTTTCAGCTCTGACAGGTGGGACAAGGTGGGTGTGGGCAGAAACATCTTGAAGCTTCCCTTATCTCACATCTGCCAGTGCTGCTGTGTTTGCCAGCCTCCAAAATGCATTTAGCAAACCAGAGAGGAGCTGAACACACTACTGTCTCTCAACAGAAACCTGTCTGCTCCTCTTGAAGTTCCCAGCGCAGGTGACCCAGTTGAGGAGAGGGGAAACAGAGCTGCTTTTTGCTGACTGCACTGCTGGAATTTGACTAACACAAACAGAGGAGCTCTGGCTGAGCACAATACAGAATCACAGAATTAATCAGGTCTGAAAAGACCTCTAGGATCATCGAATTCAACCTGCCACCTAACACCTTCTAATTAACTCGACCATGGCACTAAGTGCCTCATCCAGCCTCCTTTTAAACACCTCCAGAGATGGTGACTCCACCACCTCCCTGGGCAGCCCATTCCAATGCCAATCACTCTTGCTATGAAGAATTTCTTCTTAACATCCAGCCTGAACCTGCCCTGGTGCAGCTTGAGCCTCTAGTTGATAGGATAGGGCTGGGTGCTAGGTTGGTCTGGATGATCTTGGAGATCTCTTCCAACCTGGTTGATTCTATGATTCTGTGTCCCCTTGTTCTGTTGCTGCTTGCCTGGCAGAAGAGCCCAACCCCACCTGGCTACAGCCTCCCTTCAGGTAGCTGCAGACAGCAATGAGCTCTGCCCTGAGCCTCCTCTTCTGCAGGCTGCACACCCCCAGCTCCCTCAGCCTCTCCTCACAGGGCTGTGCTCCAGGCCCCTCCCCAGCCTTGTTGCCCTTCTCTGGACACCTTCCAGCACCTCAACATCTCTCTTGAATTGAGGAGCCCAGAACTGGACATAATACTCAAGGTGTGGCCTAACCAGCACCACAGCTGACTGCTTTGCAGTGCTTTGGCTCGCTTTGTAGTGTTGTCCCTTTTCTGTGACACTCCAGCCCAACACTCACCACCTTTCAGCTCGGCGGCAGACAGCTCGGCACAGGTGGAGGGCGGCGCTGCTTTTACCTCCTGACTGCAACGAGGAAGGGAAAGCAAATCAACCTCTGTGAGCCACACACAGAGCCTGCCAGCTCCTCCTGCACCCACTCCACAGCTAGGCACACCTCACACACAGGTGCAGCTGACCCCTGGGTGATGGCTGAGCAGCTGGGAGGAGGTGGCTGAATGCTGTGGGATATGGGAATGGAACTCAAGCAGGTCCTTCTTGCCGCTGCTCTGTTGGTGTTTGTGCAAACAGTGACCTCACACAACCACAGAGTGGTAGGGGTTGGAAGGGACCTCTGGAGAGATCAGCCAGTCCAAACCCTCTGCCAAAATAGGGGCACCTAGAGAAAGTCACACAGGAACATATCTAGATGGGTCTGGAGTGTCTCCAGAGATGGAGAGTCCACCATCTCTCTGGGCAGCCTGCTCCAGGGCTCATTCACCCTTCCATTCAAGAAGTTCCTCCTCACCTTTAGATGGAACCTCTGATATTCCAGTTTATGCCTACTACCCTTGTCCTGTCCCTGGGCACCACTGATAAAAGCCTGGTGCCATCCTCCTGACACCCACCCTTGAAGTATTGATCAGCATTGATCAGATTCCTCTCAGTCTGCTCTTTCCAGACTCCGAAGCCCCAATTCCCTCAACCTTTCCTCCTCACAGATATGTTTCAGTCTCCTCAGCATCTCTATAGCCATTGGCTGTCCCTTCTCCAGCAAGTCCCTGCCCTTCTTGAAGCAGGGAGTCCAGAACTGGACACAATACTCCAGATGTGGCCTCACTAAGGCAGAGCAGAGGGGAAGAGAATCCCCCTCAATCTGCTGCCCACACTCTCCTAGATGCATCTCAGGATGCCATTGGCCTCCTTGGCCACAAGGGTACATTGCTGGGCACGTTGCTGCTCACAACGTGAGTTGGCAGAGCAGATGCACCCTAACAAAACAACTCTCTCCAGCTGGTGAGAGACACAGGCAGGACCTACCGGCAAGATGAAAGCTCTGAGAGGAGGAAGCTGCTCTGAGTAGCTGTCAATCCACTGCTCCAGCTCCAGAATGGGCTTCTCACTGAAAGATGTTCTTCCTAGAGGGAAAAGAATCAGCTAAAAGAGGTGCAGAAGGGACTCAGCCTACAGACAGAGCTCTGCTTTGGTATTTGTGACCCCAGACTGTACCAGGGGAGGTTTAGGTGGATATTAGGAAGAATTTCTTTCCTGCAAGATTGGTCAGGCATTGGAACAGGCTGCCCAGGGAGATGGTGGAGTCACCATCCCTGGAGGTGTGCAAGAAATGAGCATATGTGGCACTTCAGGGCATGGTTTAGTGGTCCTGGAGGTGTTAGGAAAGGTTGGACCTGATGATCTTACAGGTCTTTTCCAACCTTAACAATTCTGCGATACTAAGAAAGCATCCCAAGAACTCCCTCCAGCTGGAGCAGGGCTGGCTGCTCATTCAGCAGCTGTGGCTTGGGGGCAGAGCTGGGGCAGCACACAAACCTTGTGGGACCATGTGTGACTTCATTCAGCACCTAGACACACAGAGCAGCCCTTGAGCAGCAACAAGTACCACACAGCAGAGAGAAAAGCAGCCCCAGCAGTGCTCTAGGATAGGATGGCTGTGTTCAAACTGCTCTCCCAGGAAATGAGAGCAAGTTCCAGTACCTGAAGGGGCTACAGGAGAGATGGGGAGGGACTTTTTACAAGTGCTAGGACAAGGGGGAATGGCTTTGGGCTGGAAGAGGGGAGGTTAAAACTGGAGATTAGGAAGAAATTCTTTCCAGTGAGGGTGAGGAGACACTGGAACAGGTTGCCCAGGGAGGCTGGGGATGTCCCTTCCCATCCCAGGTTGGATGAGGCCTTGAGCAACCTGGTCTAGTGAGAGATGTCCCTGCCCATGGCTGGAGGTTGGAACTATATGATCTTTACAGTCCCTTCCAACCCAAACCACCCTGTGATGCCAGGCAGTCTTACTCAGGTGAGCCTCCCTGGCTGAGGAGAGCGGCGTGGCGATGTTGGAGCCCACATCCTGCAGCATGCACTGGACCTAGATGTGGCAATCAGGACACACACACACAGAGAAACAAAAGAAGTGCTTTCATTAAGCAGCCTTTGATGCTCCAGTACCAGTGCAGCAAGCTCTGGGAGGTGACAGCTGGTTGTGCTGATTAAAGAACATCCGACCCCTTGTTGTTCGTCATCCCCCAGCCTGCTGGCAGGGGGGGGATCAGGTAAGTGCTCCCTAATTGCTTTATGAGAAGGCAGCTTAGTGCCTGTTCCTGTTTTCACTGGCACATGAAACCACCCTGGCTGACTTAGCAGAAAGAAAGCTGGGGGACTGCTCACATTGCCTTTAGTAGGACACCAAACCAGCCACCTCTGGAAGAAAAGCAGTGACAAACAGCTGCCAGGAAGCCCTGGCTTGGTAGCCTGACTGCTTCCAAGAGGAACATCTTACCACAGCCTGGTAAAGCTTTGTAAGAAAAGAAGGCTCCAGGGAGACCTTTTGGTGGCCTTGCAGTGACTGAAGAGGTCAATCAGAAAGGTGAGGACAGACTTTTGACAGGGCCTGTGGTGTCAGAACAAGGGGCGAGGGTTTGAACTTAAAGAGGGAGATTCAGAGTGGAGAGAAGGGAGAAATGTTTGACACTGAGGGTGGGGAGAGCCTGGCCCATGTTGCCCAGAGAGGTGGCAGATGCCCCATACCTGGCACCATTGCAGGACAGGTTGTTTGGGGCTCTGAGCAATCTGCTCTAGTTGCAGGTGTCCCTGCTCACTGTAGTGGGGTTGGACTACATGATCCTGAAAGGCCCCTTCCAACTCAAACCAGTTTGTGACTCTGATTGCTGTGCAGAGTGACTCTCTCATTCTTGTGCAGAGCAAAGCTCAAATCTGCAAAGCTGACAGAGAGCCAGGGCAGGACCTGCCTCCCATGGTTGTGCCCAGGTGGTTGCTTTGGCCCAATTTCAAGTCCAAGGCTAGGTGAGACCAGGAATTCTGCCCCTAACCCTGTACAGCAACAGGTCTGAAGAAACCTAGAGATGTGTTTGTCTGCCCACAGCTCACCACTTCATCTACCAGTTTCACAGTGTCCATGAGTCCCAGGTTGAAAGTGACCTCTGCAGATCATCCAGTCCAAACCCCCTGCTCAAGCACCCACAGCAACTTGCTCAGCATCACAATGGCCAGGTGGGTTTGGATGCTCTCCAGAGAAGGAGACTCCACAGCTTCTCTGGGCAGCCTGCTCCAAGGCTCCAGCACCCTCACACCAAAAAGTTTTTCCTGCTATTCAGGTGGAACATTCTGGGTTCCAGTTTGTGCCTGTTGGCCCTTGTCCTGTCATTGGGCACCACTGGAAGAGTCTGGTCCCATCCAATGCTTCCCTTGAGCATCAAGAAGATTAGAGATTAATCACAGGTCAGTTATTTACTTTCATACTAAATACATTAAGTTCTTGTGTGTCAAGAGCAAAGTGTCTAAAATTAAAGGGTTCAGGAACACGTTTCACTAACACAGATGAAGCAACTGCACCAGCTGAGGATTGTTGATACTCACTTTGTGAAGTTGTTCAACAAACTCATGGCCCTTCTCACTGCTAAATTCACCAGCCAGCCTAGGGGAAGAAACAGACAAGCAAACAAGCAAAAGCTAAAATCAGATTTAGCTGGAAATGAAAATACTACCACCTTATTGCTTAGTGCTTCAGTGTTCCATACCAAAAACAAGGACTCTGGACATTCTGTCAGTGCCACCCTCCAGAGAAGTTTCACCCAAACACTGAATCATTTCAGTTGGAAGAGATATTTCAGCTCATTCACTCCAATCTTTAACCCAGCACTGCCAGGGCACCACTAAGCCATGGCCCTCAGCACCACATCTCCACGGCTCTGAAACCCCTCCAAGGATGAGGACTCCATCACTGCCCTGGGTAGCCTGGGCCAGGCCTTGACAACCCCTTTAGGGAAGAAGTTGTTCCTCATGTCCAACCCAAACCTCCCCTGAGGCAAGCTGAGGACATACCCTTTTGTCCTATTGCCTGTTACTTGGGATTTGGCCCCTGCCTGCTGCTAGGTTCTGGGGCTGGGGTGTCTCGTTAAGGTTAGAGGACGCCCTTCAGACCCCACAGCAGGGGGCTGGGGTGGTGTCTCAAGGCCTTCGTGCATGTGGACAGCCTGGGTTTGGCCTGAGCAGGGCCAGAGCTCTTACAAGCGCCCGGCCACCTTTTCAGGACACATAGGGGCCTCCATAGCCCCTCTCTGCCCGGCACCGGGTGGGGATGCTGGGGCAGGGAGATTACCCAATGGCCGAGCTCAGTTCATCCGTGGCTCCCAGGGCTTCGAAGATCCGGTCACCCTTAGGCCTCCGCTCCCCGGTGAAGGTGCTAGAGAAGCCTTTGGAGAAGGCCCGGGGATGTGCTCAGAGGCCAGGCCTGGCCCAGCGAGGCCGCAGGGACCGGCCCGGGCCCTGCCGGTGTGCGTGTCCCCGACATCCCCGGTCACTACCTGCGTCTCCGGTCTTCGTGTAGATTTTCGGGCTCCGCTCGCTGCGGGGGCCGCGCTCGGAGGGGCCGCGCTCGGAGCTGGAGAGGAAGAGGCCGTGAGAGGGGACAGCGGGCCCGACCCTTCCCCTCCCACATCTCGCACTCACCTGCCCGCCCCGCTCAGCTGCCGCCGCCCCGCCGCTCCCCGCAGGCTTCGGCTCACCGCTGCCACCGCCCGCCACAGCATCGTCCTTCCCGGCCACCGTAGCCACCGTCCGCCGCCCTTTGACCCTCCGCGGCCACCGTCCCTCCCTTTGCTGTCACCCCAGAGCCGCACCACTCCATGCTGCCGCGTTCTGATTGGCCTTTCTCAAGTCCCGCCCACACCAGAAGCACCACTATTGGTGTAAAAGCAAAGAGGGCGGGGCACAGCGTGACTCCTATTGGTGTGCGGCGCTGTCGGTCCGAGCGGCTGGAGTCCGGCCGCTGAGGCGGGGTGCCAGCGCGGGAGTCCCTGGGAGGTTGCGTCCTGCCGGGGGGAGATGTGGGAGCGGAGTCTGGTGCTGTCCGCCCCGGGCAAGGCGATCCTCCACGGGGAGCACGCCGTGGTGCACGGCAAGGTAAGGGGCCTGCCGTCGCCCAGGTCTCCGAGGCTCTGGTCTGGCTGCCCTTCTTGTCCCCTGAGGCCCCTTCTCCTCACTTACAGGTGGCTTTGGCCGTGGCGCTGGACCTCAGGACCTTCCTCCGGCTGAGGCCCTGTGGGGAGGGCAAGGTCTGTATTCATCTGCCCGGTGTTGGAGTTGAGAGGAGCTGGGACACGCTTCGCCTCCAGGCTCTGCGCAAAGGGTTTGCAGGCAAGCAAAGCTAGCAGGAGGGAAACGCTGCCCGGGTGTCTTGTGGGGCTCTTGGTCCTTAGGGACAGCTTCTGCCCTATGACTGTGCTGGGGGCCCCGCCTTGGGCTCACTGCGTTGGGGAGCCCCTCATGGGGTGGCTGCACTGCGACTCCTCAGGGTTGTTTCTTCCCCCTGCGGAGTGTTGCTAGGCCTTCTTGTCTCTGACCACGCTCAGCGCGTGTTTGACTAACGTGTCCCTGCACACCCCCGGATCTGGCGCTCGAACTCGCTCCCTGTGTCTCTTGTGACCTGCCTGACATTCTGATACCACGAGTGGCCTTCGCTGTGGCTGTGTCCCCCTGTTTCAGGTTCCCAGGGACTCGTTCTACTCTGCCGTAGCTCAGGCAGTGTGATAATACATGCAGGAGCCATCCAGGGACCATATCCAGGGGTGTTACTGGTAGTGGGATGAGAAGGAGTCTACCTGAAGCTGGTCTGAGTTGAGGGCTCTCAGGGAAGGCAGGAGTATGGGGCCTGTTTTCCTGCCTCCTGCCAGCTCTTGGTGGAATTTGTGTAGCATCTTGTGCTAAGCAGAGTCCCTGACTGGTGCTTGTGCCATTTCATTCTGGAGCACCTGGCATTAACTCCTGTGATCCTTATGACCACAAAGTCTGAGTCAGAGCACTGGCAACCTCTCTCAGCACTGACCAAAAGTCCCTTTACCCTGATGCCTGCTCCTGGCTCTTTGGAGTCCAGACTGGTGTGAAGTGCAGCAGAATATCTCTCCTCTTTAATGAAGAGTTTGTGGTTTGCTAAATTTTACATCATGGTGGATGGGTGCCCTGGGAAGTGTAGCTGCAGTAAGCTGCAGATGGGGAAGATGGAAACTCTTGAGTTTCCAGAGAGGCTGTTGGAAACTTGACTTTGCTTTTATCATGAACCCACAGGAAGGATGCTTGTAGGTGAAATCTGCAAGCAACTCAATCTTTCTGCCTACTATGACAGGAGATGTTGTTCTTCTAAATACTTCTTTGAAGTTTACTAATTCCCTGGTTTCTAAGTGTTTTGCATTCTCCCCTGCTTGCTTCCATAGCTGACTCTGATGGCTCTAAGTCCCCCAGCGTAGAGCAGCTGGAGACACTGAAAGAGTTTGCTGGAATTGCTGCCAGAGCCTCATCTCCTGAGAGCCTTGCTACTCTTGCCTTTCTTTATATGTACCTGGCTATTTCAGCTAAGTATGGGTAAGGCTTCCTTCCTGCCTCTAAACAAACCTCCTGTCTTGAGTTTTGTTCACTGATTGCCCCTTCAGTTACCAGAAGAAACCAAATCTTTGAGACAAGGCAAGAAATCACCAAGAATCTTGGTTTGTTCTGGTTCTGAGCACCTTGGGACATGCTGTTTGGTGAGTGAGGAGGTCCCAAGCAGACAGCTGGGAGTAATATGCTGCTGTTTAGACTTGGAGGTGGTTAAATTCAGAGCAGTTCATCTCACCCTTTCTGTGCAGCCATCAGAAGCAGAGACAGACATCCCTGCCTCCAGCAGGCAGCTGAGTTTGTCCTGGGTTAGGTTAGAAAGAGTGCTACAGGAACACACAATGTTCATTAGCTGAACTCAGTCTGATCCCTCTTCTGGATTGAATAGTCCTAAAAAGATGAGAAGTTAGGATAAGCACAGCTCAGGGCTCTCCCAGTTTCTGAACTTGAGCAACAGTGTTGCAGTTTAAGAGGGACAGGGATCTGCTGGAGAGGGTCCAGCGGAGGGCTGTGAAGGTGATGAGAGGACTGGAGCACTGCCTGATGAGGAGAGGCTGAGGGACCTGGGGCTGCTTAGTCTGGAGAAGAGAAGATTGAGGGGGAATCTAATAAATGTTTATAAACATCTGAGGGCTGGAGGTCAGGAGGGGGGGACAGGCTCTGCTCACTGCTCCCTGGGATAGGACAAGGAGCAATGGGTGGAAGCTGCAGCACAGCAGGTTCCAGCTCAACACAAGGGGAAAGTTCTTTGCTGTAAGGGTCCCAGAACACTGGCACAGGCTGCCCAGAGAGGTTGTGGAGTCTTCTTCTCTGAAGCTTTTCAGGGCCTGTCTGGATGTGTTCCTGTGTGACCTGAGCTAGATTGTGTGGTCCTGCTGTGGCAGGGGGGTTGGACTGGATGATCTCTTTGTGTCCCTTCCAACCCCTGACATCCTGTGCTCCTGTGTGATTCTGTGATACCAGTGTAGGTTACTGGGCAGCGGCTCAGGTCAGCACCATTGTTCTTGTGAAGCTGTTCTCACACACAGCAAGTGACAGCATGAGAGGAAATGGCCTCAAGTTCCCCCAGGGAAGGTTTAGGTTGGACATGAGGAACTATTTCTTCCCTTTGAGGGTTGTCAAGGCCTGTCTCAGGCTGCCCAGCGCAGTGGTGGAGTCCCCAATCCCTGGAGGGGTTTCAGAACTGTGGAGATGTGGTGCTGAGGGCCATGATTTTGTGGTGCCCTGGCAGTGCTGGGTGGGTGGTTGGCCTTGGTGACCTAGAGGTCTTTTCCAGCCTAAATGATTGTGTGGTTTGTATTTTAACCCAAGTCAGAACCTGCCCTCAATATTCATCACAAAGGAATCAGAGGTTAAAGAGTTGTGATGTGTGGCTGCAGCATGTTTGGCTTTACAATCTCTAAGCTGCTTGATGTCAGCAGTGAGGCTGTCATCAGCCTGCTCTGAAACCACCAGTGCAGAGTTGCTGTCACTCACCAGCCTATGAAAGCTCCTGGGTTTGATGTTGGGGGCTGAAACCCAACCCAAGTGCAGGTCAGGGGCACGTGTACCTGTTTCATCTTCCCCACTGGCTGTAACCCTGCATCCCACTGCAATGGCAAGCTGGTGAGAAGATGAAACAGGGACATTTATTAAGGGGAGGTTGGGGATATTTATGCTTTATTTAGAAACAGGATTAAAATTGTGTTTTCAGCAATCTTTGAAGGGTCTCTTTATGGAGCTGCTCAAGTCTTAGTTACTGAGTGCCCCTGCTAGCAGCTTGACAAGCTGTGCTAATCACAGATCCAATCCAGCAGGGCTTGGTTCTACTACAACAGCTTAGTGAGGCCACTCAGCTGTGGGAACCCAGCCCTGGTGAGCCCTGTGTGAGTGTGGTGCCAGTTTCTAACCTGCCATCTATCCTAACTGGCATCATTTTCCCTCTGAAATGCCATCTCAAGATGGGATTCTTGTGCTGTCATCAC
The DNA here is from genome assembly GCA_013400475.1 of Tricholaema leucomelas. Lineage (NCBI taxonomy): Eukaryota > Metazoa > Chordata > Aves > Piciformes > Lybiidae > Tricholaema lacrymosa > Tricholaema leucomelas. The sequence continues at coordinate 111,051 of WAAF01004492.1, forward strand.
ATCCTGTGTGTTTCTCTTTCAGAGATGTTCCAAACCTGGACATACTGGTGTGGTCCCAGCTGCCCACTGGAGCTGGGCTGGGTTCCAGTGCTGCCTATGCTGTGTGCTTGGCTGCAGCCCTGTTGACAGCCTGTGGTGCCATATCCTGCCCACTGAAGGAGGGAGAGTCCACAGCCAGGTAACTCATTGTGGCAGGGAAGCCTCCCTGCATGGCTCCCCATGGCCCAGCTTTGCTTTTACCTGCACAGATTGTGGCACTGGCACCTCTCTTAGTCTCTCTGGCCATCTCCTGGGCTGCAGTGGTGGCACCCTGAGCCCAGCTCTTTCCCTTCTGTCACTGTTCTGGGCTGTGGCTGCAGTGGTGGCACCCTGAGCCCAGCTCCTTTCCCTTCTGTCACTGTTCTGGGCTGTGGCTGCGGTGGTGGCACCCTGAGCCCAGCTTCTTTCCGTTCTGGGCTGTGACTGCAGTGGTGGCACCCTGAACCCAGCTCCTTTCCCTTCTGTCACTGCCCTGGGCTGCAGTGGTGGCACCCTGAGCCTAGCTCCTTTCCTGTCACTGCCCTGTGCTCCCAGCAGCAAAAATGTGCTCTCTCCCAGGGCTCTGACCCCTAAATCATCTCTCTTACAATTTTCCTCTCCTGATCCAAGCAGTTGGATGTAGGCACTGGGTAAAACTTGCACCGTTTCTCTTGCCCAGGGTAAGATTTAGGCTAGAACAGACTCAGTTCTGCTCAGTGATTTGACTTTTCAGCTCAGGCTCTTCTAAATAACTGCATTTCTTAAAGTTTATAGCATGTTAAAGACTTCAACCCCCCAAAAAAAAGGTTTATTTTACCAAGCAAATAAAAGACTCTGATGTGGTTATTTTTTCTTTTATCTTCTATTTCCTCTCTATCCCTGAGCATCTTCCAGGTTTTGCTTTTGAGTCTTCAAGTCTTGGATCCTTTCTGCCTTTTCTGTGTTTTCCAATGCTTGGTGGTTTTTTTTCTCCCTGCATGTGCTACATTTCCTCCTGATCTCCTGCCCAGATTTCCCCTTTATCAGTGGTTGATGAAAGAGAATTTCTTTCCCTTCTGCCCTTGGAGCCGAGTTGGGTGTCTGAGGAGGCTCTGTGTAGGGACTCCTCTGGCAGCTGGAGCAGCAGAACCCTCCCATTGTGCTCTCAGAGCCAGGTGCAACTTTTCATCACTGGGTCTGCAAGTGAGACAGCTAGAGGGGGTGGCAATGTGTGTGTGTGTGGTGATTGTGTTATGAACTTGCAGCTTGACCCAGAAACACAGTCCTGGAGCAGAGCAGAGCAGTTTACACTTGGTGCTGAGGCCAATCTCCCACACAATCACACGGCAGGCGAAACGAAAGAGCAGCGCCGACGTCTTCATTCCCTGCTCAACCTTCAGCTTGCATACAGCAATTTTTTTTTTCCCCTTTCCAGCTGGCAAAGCAGAGGGGGAAGTGAGAGATGGGGGTGTCAGACTTCAGAAGGTTTTTGCTTAACGTGGCAAGAAAAGAACAGCGTGATATAATGACTCCCGTGTCGAGAAGAATCGCGGGCTCTGAAAGAGGATTAAAAACAAGTGGTTTACAGCAAACTGCGCTGCTATTCTGAGTAGCTGTGGTGTGAGCTGTTTGCCTGAATGCTTCACAGATTAAATATTGGCAACTGAAATGAAAGGTGTGTGGGGATGGATAAAGATGTTCAGCCCAGGCCCTAGAGAAGCAAGGATTTAAAGGCAGAGGCTTAGCAGCTAGCAAGCGGCTCCGGGAGCGTCTCGCCTCGGCCTGGCGGTGGGCAGTGGTTGGGTTGGTTTCACAGGAGGTGTTTCTTCGTACCTCAGGTTTGTGCCTCTGCTCCAAGGTCTGGTTGATGAGGAAAGGTGCTGAGGGGACTGGAAGAGCTCTGTGATGAGGAAAAGCTGAGAGAATTAGAGTAGTGTAGCCTGGAGAAGAGCAGAGTGAGGGAGATCTGATCAATGCTCGTAAGGGTGGGTGTCAGGAGGATGGCACCAGGCTTCTTGCAGTGGTGCCCAGTGACAGGACAAAGGGCAATAGGCACAAACTGGAGTATAAGAAGTTCCAAGATGAGGAGGAACTTCTTAAAGAGTGCTAGAGCCCTGGAACAGGCTGCTCAGAGAGGTGGAGTCTTCATTGCTGGAGACATTCCAAACCCACCCGATGTGTTCCTGTGTGACCTTGTCTAGGTGTCCCTGTTTTGGCAGGGGGATTGGACTGGCTGATCTTCAGAGGTCCCTTCCAACCCCTACCATTCTGTGATTGTGAGCCCTATATCCTAAAAGCCTGCTGATGGCACATTCTTGCTGCACCAGACACCAGCTCTAATCCCTGCAGAGGCTGGGATTGATACCATGGTGCATTGAACTGTTGGGATAGTGGTCTGGGACATGTGCTGTGTGCCTGGACTGCAGGGCAGGCAGTGCTGCCTGCCAGGGGGGGCTCAGAGATGGACATTTGGGTGCCTGTGTGAGTCACAGCAGGGTGCATGGGGGATAGCTGCCTCCCCATGGTTGTTGAGCTTCCTTTGGGGTACCAAGGTTTGAGAGATAGGGGCTGGAGAAGAGAAACCTGAGAGAGGATCTGCTCAATGCTCAGCAAGAGCTATAAGACCTGGTGGGGGGCAAGAGGATGGGGCCAGACTCTTCTCAGTGGTGCCCATCAACAGAATAAAGGGACAGTGGGCACAAACTGGCACCCAGGAGGTTCCAGCTGAACAGGAGGAGAAACTACTCTGGTGTGAGTGTGCTGAAGCCCTGGAGGAGGCTGCCCAGTGAGGTTGTGCAGGCTTCTTCTCTGGAGAGCTTCCAAACCCACCTGGCCTTTGTGATCCTGGGCAAGCTGCTGTGACTGCCCCTGCTTGAGCAGGGGGGTGTGGACTCGATCTCCTGAGGTCCCTTCCAACCCCTGCCATGCTGGGACTTTGTGTGATGCTCGGTGTTGAAGGACTGAGTGGGTGGGTTTGAAGTAGACTCTGAGTTCTGAGGGTGGTTGTGTCTGCCTTGCCGGCCCGGAGCAGTGGGGGTTTGAGAGGAATGCTGAGGGAGGAATCACTGTGGTGGAACTGCAGTGAATTTGCAGCCAGCAATTGCTTTGTCACTGGCAGCTCAGCCCTTGCTTTTTGTGTTGCTACAGCCCATTAATTAGTCTGTTCAGTCAGGGGCCTTGATCCTTGCTGAGTCTGACCCAGCACCAAACGCTTTCTGCCAGCATTTAAGCTCTCTCCAAGAGCTTCCCAATTTGTGTGGCTGCTTTTTAAAGACAGCAGCAAGACCCAGTTTTGTGTTTTTAGCATAACACCACCTGGATCTGCATTTGCTTCCCGTCTGTGCTTTTTAAGTGCCAGCACCCAGTGCAGCTCAGAGTGTTAATCCCCAACAGTAAAAAAAAACCCATATCAAAGCCTTTGGGAGATAGTAAAACAATTCTAACGACACCTTTTGACCCACTTTGGGAGGCTCCTGCAGCTGCAGGTGTGAAATGCAACTTTTTACCATGCCCTTCTCACATCCTGCCTGCTGTAAACACGCTGAGCTGCCTGCTGCTCAGCAGGATCTTAGGGCAGGATGAGTGGAAACCCAGGGATGGGTCTGGACTTTGTGTTCTGTTCAGTTTGGTCTTCACTGGGCCAGGACTGGGATCTTCTGCGTGGATCTGCTCCCTCCCTTGCTGCTGGCCTGCAGTCTGAGCACTGGGTCGTAGCTGTGCCCGTGGTGGGAGCAGAGCCAGTTCTCCTGGTGGGGCTGGCTGTGTTTCTGCAGCCTGCCAGGCAGAAGAGTGCTGAGTGCCAGCTGGGTGCTGTAAATGGTGATAGCTGCTCTTCACTAAAGGGATTTGTGGTGCTAGGGGTGCCCACAGCAACTGGCAGCCTTGTGTAAGTCCTGCTGTGTTTCTCTGCTTAGCACTAGTGAAGCCACACCTCGAATCTTGCATTCAGTTTTGGGCCCCTCACTCCAAGAAGGACATTGAGGGGCTGGAGGGAGTCCAGAGAAGGGCAACAAAGCTGCTGAAGGGTCTGGAGAAGCAGGTCTGTCTGATGAAGAGCACCTGAAGAAACTGGAGTTGTTCAGCCTGGAGAAAAGGAGGCTGAGGGGAGATCACTTTGCTCTCTACAGCTCCCTGAAAGGAGACTGGAGCCAGGTGGGGGTCAGACTCTTCCAAGGAACAAGTAACAGCAGGAGACAGCCTCAAGTTTCACCAAGGGAGGGTTAGGTTGGACATGGGGAACAATTTCTTCTCCAAAAGGGTTGTCAAGGCCTGTCCCAGGCTGCCCAGGGCAGTGGTGGAGTCTCCATCCCTAGAGGGGTTTCAGAGCCCTGGAGATGTGATGCTGGAGGCCATGGTTCAGTTATGCCCTGGCAGCACTGGGTTAAGTGTTGGACTGGATGAGCTGAAAGGTTCCTTCCAACCCAAACAATTCTCTGATCCTCTCTCACCTCTGGTGCTTCTCACTGTTGCTCCACACCTGCTGGATCCTTATCTTGCCTTGCAGGTGGACAGAAGAAGAGCTGACTTTGATCAACAGCTGGGCCTTCCAGGGGGAGCGAGTGATCCATGGCAACCCCTCGGGTGTGGACAATGCCGTGGGTACCTGGGGTACGTCTGTGTGCTGAGCCACCTCTGCATCCTCCACTGCAGAGTGTGTGCCTCAGCTGTGGCAAGGGCTGAGCAGATGCCACAAGTTGCATTCCTGCCCACGCCAAGGGTGGGTTGAGATGGCTGCAGGGGCACTGCCTGGAGCAGCTTGCTGAAGTGCAGCCAAGGGACCAGAAACTCCCAAATTCAGGTCCCCGAGTCACAGGAATCCATTTCTGTCTCGTTTTGTCCCATCTGGAAGTTGGGCCTGGAGCCAAGTGGGTTGTTGGGGACTTGCTGCAGTAACACTCGAGCTCAGTGTCGTCCCCCCCAAGGCAGGTGCCGTGGAGGCAGAGCCCCTGCTGCAAAGAGCTGATACTGAAAGATTCTGGCCTGAACAAAGAAACCTAATCCCGTCCCAGGGACAATGCGGTAGCAAATGCAGTTGGACAGCTGTCATTTAGTTTCAATTAACAGAGACTTCCAAGGGTTTTGGAAGTGTCCTTGGGGACTTTTAATAATCTTTCTAATGAGACCTAATCACAGTGGCTCTGTAAAAGCAGGAGCCAAGTGAGACATTCCTTCTGGACAATGAAATCCCACACCAAAGGCCGGCTGCTGACAGGGGCGCACCCCTTCAGCCCGCTTTGAAACCTGCCTGCTTGGCTTTGCCCCAGGGAATTTCATAGAGATCTATTTTGGTGGTGTGAATGGTTTTTTTTTTTAATTCTAGTGAAGATTTAATGCTCCCCAAGCTCTTTGCCTTTAATATATATATATATATATATATAAAAAAAATCTTTCATGTGATCTTGAAGTAAGAGAAGAGCAAAGGGAAAGGCAGCAGGTTAACGACGTCCGGCCAGAGCCTCTCATTAAGTCAGCTGGGTTAGGCAGATTCATGCTGTCTGAGAACATGGCTCATTTAGCTGGTGTTTCTTTGCAATTACTGTCATATGCTCTGGGTGAGCTTCTGAAGATGAAAGACCTTCTGTCTCTTGTGCTGGGTTCTCTCTCTCTCCCTCTCTGCTGCCTGTTAGTACTGAGACAATGCTTGTGTTTTACTTTAGGTGGAGCCCTGCGATACCAATCAGGCAAAATCACGCCCTTAAAGAGGTAATGCTGGAGGTTAAAAAGAACACTGGGCGTGGGGTGGGTGGAATTGGGCTGCCCCTCCAGTGCTGGGTTCGGTTTTGGGGTGCATCACTCCAAGAAGGTCATTGAGGGGTTGGTGTGGGTGCAGAGAAGGGCAGCAAAGCTGGGGAAGGGTCTGGAGAACAGGGCTGGGGAGGAGCAGCTGAGGGAGCTGGAGGTGTCCAGCCTGGAGAAAAGGAGGCTGAGGGGAGATCTCATTGCTCTCTACAACTTCCTAGAAAGGAGGTTGCAGTGAGGTCTCTTCTCCCTAATATCAGATGATAGAAGAGGAAATGGTCTGAAATTGTGCCAGGGTAGGGTTAGGTTGGAGATGAGGAAACAGATCTTTGCTGCAAGAGTGGTCAGGGATTGGTACAGGCTGCCCAGGGAGGTGTTGGAGTCCCCATCCCTGGAGGTGTTCAAGAAACCTGTGGCCATGGCTCTCTGGGACATGGTTTAGTGGCCGTGGTGATGTTGGGTTGATGGTTGGACTGGATGATCTTACAAGTCTTTTCCAATCAAAATGATTCTTTGACCTGTTGATAGAATCACAGAGGCTTTGGGTGGCCAGGCTGGGATGGGAGATGGATAGCAGGTCACTGCCAGCAGGGCAGAGAGCTTTGTAGCCAGTGTTGCCATGGGTGTGGGTAGCTTGAGTGCTGCCTTGGTTTGGGGTGAGGGAGCAATGCAGTGCTTGGTCATTATCTGACATGAGCTGAAGGCCGTGCAGAGGATCGATATTAATTTCATGGCATTATGGGCAGCAGGAGCAGATCTGCTCCTGGCAGCAAATGACACTGCAGGGAAGTGGGGGGAGCTTCTTGCTTCACCTGGTGGGGGGAAAGACTGGGTGAAAAAAGCCAAGCTAGGAGAGACAAATCCAAGTCCTGTGTGGGGCCTTCTGCCTCCTGCCAATAAAGTCTGAGCTTACTCCATTAAAATCTTTCTCAGTGCATGAAATTGCTCTATTAGCAGTTAATGGCAACTGGCTGGGCCTGGAGAGAGTATTTCAAAGGGGAAAAATTGCTTCAAAACCATGGATTTCAGTAAATATCTTAGTCATATTTATAGCCCTGCTCCAGTTGTTCCTGGTATCCAAGAGGGACAAGCCTGGACCCAACCAGCACTTTAACACCTGCTTAAATTTCTTGAAGCTAGTGGGAATCCTTAGCTTGGGTGTCTGGCTCTCAAATGGACCTTTTGAGGCAGAAGGGACTGTGGCTGGGCCTTGGGAGCTGCAGCACTGTGAAGAAAAAGGCCAAGGAGATCTCTCTTGTTACTTCCAGGGTGCCAATGCTGAGGATCCTGCTGACCAACACAAAAGTCCCTCGAAGCACCAAAGTCCTGGTGGCTGGTGTCAAGGAGAAGCTCCTGAAGGTGCAGTGCCTGGGTGGTCTCATGAGGGTGAAGGTTGCTCAGGGAGGTTGTAGATGCCCCCTCCCTGAAAGTGTTCAAAGCCAGGTTGGACAGGTCCTTGAGCAAAGTGGTTGAGTGGGAGGTGTTCCTGCCCATGGCAGGGGATTGGAACTAAATGACCTTTAAGGTCCCTTCCAACCCAAAGCAGTTAATGATTCTGTGTGTGCTGGTGCAGAGTGGGGGAGCAACCCTCATGAGCTCACATCTCCTGGTGTGGGACTGAAAGTGTCATGGGAATCTCCTGGGAGGTTCCTGCTGTAGTCACTGTGTTGCTGCCTGCTGCTAGTGAGGCCCAGCTGCCCTCTCCCTTTCCTGCAGCAGTGCCAGAGCCTGCTGCTGGAATCTCCCAGTTTGCAGCCGTGACAAGAAGAGTTCCCTGCTCTGGCTTGCTCTTGCTTTCCTCCACTTGCTGCTGCAGGGAGCACTTAGCACTGCCCTCCTCTGCACTGGGTTTGCCTGTGAAGGAGCAGCCCTAGATGAGTGGTGAGCTGTAAGAGGCTGGGACCAGTTTCCCCAGTAGCAACCAGTCTGACATCTTAACCATGTTACCCATGGCACAGCAATGTGCCTTTGTGGCCAAGAAGGTCAATGGGATCCTGGGGTGTATTAGGAGGAGGGTGTCCATCAAGTCAAGGGAGGTGCTCCTCTCCCTCTACTCTGCCCTGGTGAGACCCCATCTTGAATACTGTGTTCAGTTTTGGGCTCTCCAGTTGAAGAGGGACAGGGATCTGCTGGAGAGGGTCCAGCGGAGAGCTACAAGGGTGATGAAGGGACTGGAGGGCATGGCTGATGAGGAGAGGCTGAGGGACCTGGGGCTGCTTAGTCTGGAGAAGAGAAGATTGAGAGGGGATTTAATCAGTGTTCCTAAATCTCTGAGGGCTGGGGGTCAGGAAGGGGGGGACAGGCTCTGCCCACTGCTCCCTGGGATAGGACAAGCAGCAATGGATGGAAGCTGCAGCACAGCAGGTTCCAGCTCAACACAAGGGGGAACTTCTTTCCTGTAAGGGTCCCAGAGCCCTGGCACAGGCTGCCCAGAGAGATTGTGGAGTCTCCTTCTCTGGAGCCTTTCAAGGCCTGTCTGGATGTGTTCCTGTGTGATCTGTGTTAAGTAGTATTGTCCTGCTCTGGCAGGAGGGGTTGGACTGGATGACCTCCTTGGGTCCCTTCCAACCCCTAACATCCTCTGATCTTTGTCTTTCCCCTCAGTATCCTGCCATAATGAACCCAGTACTGGACTCCATCGATGCCATTTCTCAGGAGTGCCAAAGTCTTCTGGAAGCAATGCCTGCAAATCCATCACCAGAGGATTACCCTGTGCTGGAGGTAAGGGCCTTGTCCAGCAGTATTTTTAGATCCTGTTGGACATCAAAATGTCATTTAAAGAACATTAAGGCCTCAGGGAAAAAAAAAACTGTGACAGCAGGAAATGTTCTGTTCTGAGTGAAGCCACAGTCTGTGTGTGCTGCTTTTAGTGCCCTTCCTGGAGCCAAGGGACAGAATCATAGAATTCTTTGGGTTGGAAAAGCTCTCTAAGATCAAACCATTGCCCTGAGACCACCATGACCATCAAACCATGTCCCCAAGTGCCATGGCCACACATTTCTTCAACACCTCTAGAGATGGGGACTCCAGCATCTCCCTGGGCAGCCTGTGCCAATCCCTGACCACTCTTGCAGCAAAGAAACTTTTCCTTATCTCCAACTTAACCCTCCCCTGGCACAATTTCAGGCCATTTCCTTTCCTCCTGTCACCTGATATTAGGGAGAAGAGACCAACCCCACCTCACTGCAACCTCCTTTCAGAGAGCTGTAGAGAGCAGTGAGGTCTCCTCTCAGCCTTCTTTTTCCCCAAGCTGAACACCCCCAGCTCCCTCAGCTGCTCCTTGCCAGATCCTGTTTCTTCAGACCCTTTACCAGCTGCTTTGCCCTGAAGAAGGTGCTGATGGGCACCACAGTGGTGCCCAGGGAGGGAGGGAGTGGCCCTGGTGCTTTGTAGGCCTGTAGACCTGCCTTTGCTAAGGAAAGTGGAGTGAGATCAGGCCAAGGCACTGCGCTGAGGGCCAATCATGCTAGTTCTGGCAGTCTCTGGCTGTGAACCAGCTGCTTTGTCATTGCCAAGGCTGGAGAGAAGAGCAGAGAGCCCAGCAGCCACTGGTTTGTGATGGACTGGTTAGGAGCCAGCTCCCATTGCTCTGCACTCCTCCTGGCTCCAGAAAATAACAGACAGAGTTGTGCCCAGAGCTGACCTGACGTTGATGCATGAGGTGCATACAAAGAGCTGTGTTTGTCTTGGCTTTGTTGGAAGCAGGAGAGGCTGCTGGGGTGTGGGGGGAGCATGCTTCCAAGTGGAGGAAGCTTCTTTTGCAGTGCTGAGGTTGCTGGAATACCAGTTGATGCAGCCATGGGGTGAGGATGTGTGGCAGCATCTCAGCTGAGGCCAGCCTGGCCTGGCTCTGGGTGCCAAGTGACTTGGGCAGTCGAGAGCCACTTGGTAGAGGTGATGCAGTTCCTTGTTGGCATCTGGATCCCATCCCTCAGGCCTTCCATGGGGACCTCTGCTTGTCTTTGCTCTTGCTGGCACACTCACCTCCACAGCCACCAGCATGCTTCAGAGGTGCAGGAGAAGGCTCTGGTCTGGGACAGAGCTGCTGTCCCAACTCAGTGGTAAGGCTGCTCTTAGCAAGGGGCTGGTGCAGCTTCTTCTCTTCACTTCAGGCTGTATGGCAAGGAGCTGCTGCTGGCACTGCAGCAAGGATCCCCCCTAATGAGGGCTGAACTGGCATCACCCTGGGGAGATGTGGAGTGTTTGCAGCCCAGCTTCAGGTAGCTCCTCTCCACTTCAATGCTTTATTGCTCAGGCTGCTGGAATTCTTGGGGGATGGGGAAGAGAAGAGGAGGGTTAAACTGATACCTGCTTCAAGATCCTCCCATGAAGGATGCCAAAGCCACCTTGTATACAAAGCCCAGGAAGCAGCACTGCAGTGAGCAGGTTTCTGTCTTGAATCTGTTTTGCCTTGTGCTTGAGGAGCCCTGGAAGGCAGAGCTGATGATATGCAGCAGATAGAGAGATATTTATTTGGCTGTTGCTGAGCTGTGCAGCTCTGGACAGCGCCGTGTTTGAACCATGGAACTAGTCTAGTGTGTCATAAGCTGTCATCAGACTCCTGGCAGGTTTTGGATCAGGAGATGACAGGTGTCTTGGATCATCATAGGCAGTGTTGTGCCCTCACTCAGGCATATCAGGAGGCCTGGAGATGGACGTGTGTCCAAACCAGCACAGGACTTGTGATGGATGAGCTCTGTGTGTGGCTGGCACACTCACCAACTTGCAGTCGCTTAAAGGTGGTGCAGGAGTGCTCTGGAGAGGGGCAGATGGGAGTCTTCCTGCATTGTCCCCCTCCTGGCTGGTGTTGGCAGAGCTGAGGGGTGGTGTGACTGACACCTGCTGTCTCCCTCTCACACCTGTGAGCTGCTGGTGGCACTGGCTGGAGGAGAGAGCTCAGGACCCACTCTGAATTAGTCTCATCTCAGCTGGTTCCCTGCTTGTGGCACCCTCACCCTGGGGAGGCACCCACACCCTGGGGAGATCACAGAGTCCAGCATGGTGAGGGTTGGAAGGGAGCTCTGGAGATCATCCAGTCCAATCTCACTGCTCAAGCAGGGGCACCCACAGCAGCTTGCCCAGCATCACAATGGCCAGGTGGGTTTGCAAGCTCTCTAGAGGAGATTCCACAACCTTCCACAACCTCCCTGGAGATGTTCAAGGCCAGGTTGGATGAGGCCTTGAGCCACCTGTTCTAGTGGGAGGTGTCCCTGCTCATGGCAGGGGGGGTTGGAACTGGAGATGAGCTTCGAGGTCCCTTCCAACCTAAGCCATTCTGTGACTCTTCCCAGAGGGTGAATCCTCTTGGCCCCACTCTAGCTGAGTGCCAGATTCCCATCATGTTGCTGGTGAGAGACCCCTTGGCTGGCAGCCCAGGCCCTGCCCAGGAGGAGGTGGAAGTGCTGCACAAAGCAGACGTGGGGAGGTGGCTCAGTGTCACCTCTCCAGCCAGGATCTGGCTGTGTCGGAAGTCCTCTGGATGTAGCTCAGCTGGAAAGGCTTCAGAGCAAGGCAGGATGACAGCCAGGAATGAGGAATGCTGGCTTGGTGCCCTTCCCACAGCCAGCAACTGGGCCTGCAGGGTGTCCTGCTCAGTACTGATGTGACAAAGGAAGGATGAAGTGGTTGGGGAACACCAGGAGCTCTGATTTAGCACCTGAAATAAGCACCCCTGTCAGCTGGTGGTCGTCAGGGTGTCCCCAGGAGCTGTTGTAGCACTGGCACTCTGGTGGGCAGCAGCAGCACAAGAGACAGGTGAGAAGCTCAGGGCTCAGACTGTGGCCTTGACCTTGCTGCCTGCTGCCTCTGGGCTGTGATATGTGGTGATGGGTGAACTCCCTGTAGAAGGGAAGCAGAGCAGCTCCTCTGCACCCCACTGAGGAGGGAGCCAGAGCTGTGAAGAGCCTCTTTGGTCAAATGTGCTCATCTAATCTGTGTGTGGTTGCTTTTAGGAGCTCTTTGATATCAATCAACACCACCTAAACGTCATTGGAGTTGGCCACCCCTCCCTGGACAGGCTGTGCCAGGTGACAGCATCCCATGGACTGCACAGCAAACTGACAGGGGCTGGCGGGGGTGGCTGTGGCATCACCCTGCTGAGACCAGGTCAGTAACCTTCTGCTCACCCTCAGCATCCTTCCCCTCTTCCACTGGGATCCAGTCTGGGAGCAGAGGGATACAATACTCACCCTCCTGTGGCTGTGGTGGGATCACAGAATCCCTGGATCCCAGCATGCTGAGGCTTGGAAGGGATCTCTGGAGATCATCCAGTCCAACCCAACTGCTCAAGCAGGAGCACCCACAGCAGCTTGCCCTGGTGGGTTTGGAATATCTCCAGAGAAGGACACTCCATAACCTCTGGGCAGCCTGCTCCAGGGCTCTGCATCCCCACACCAAACAAGTTTCTCCTGCTGTTCAGATGGAACCTCCTGGGTTTCAGTTTGTGCCCATTGTCCCTTATCCTGGCACCATTGAGAAGAGTCTGGCCTCGTCCACCTGCTCCCCACAGGTCCTTTAGCTGTTACTGAGCATTAAGCAGATCCCCTCTCAGGCTCCGTCTCTCCAGGCTGTTGTTTGACCTTTGGCCACAACCAGCCATGTCCTGAGAAGAGCTTGGCCCCATCCTCCTGCTGGCTGTGAAGCCATGCCCAGGGTGTGGGATGGTGCCCAGCAGGGCAGTGTGGTGTCCCAGAGGGGTGGCTCACCGGTGTGTGTCAGACCTGGGGGGCCTTGGCCCTGCCCCAGGGGACACAGGATGGCTCAGTTTGGTCTCCTGATGTCTAACTGGCTGCTCTTGCCTTCCTCTTGGCAGACACCTCCCTGCTGGCCGTGGAAGCAGCCAAGGAAGATTTGTGTGCCTGTGGATTTGAGTGCTGGGAGACCAACATCGGGGCCCCTGGGGTCACCCTGCACTCCTCCTCCTCTTTGAACACTAAAGTGCTGCACGCGCTCGGCGAGAGCTGAGCTGCTGCCGCCTCTGGCGTGACCAAGCCCTTGGCACCATGTCCTCGGAGCCGTAGCTGTGCCTGTCCTGATGCCTGGAGCCTTCTCTCCCATTCCTCTCTGGGAAACGCAGGCATGGAGCCAGTTTGGGCTCTGGTGTGACTGGGAGTGGGGCTGTGCTTGAGGACCTGGGAGCAACTGCTCGCTGTAGGGCTGCATGTGAGCTTAACCCAGGCTCTCAAAATCCTGTCTGGAATTGACTTTGCTGCTGTGCTAATCCCAAGGGGCAGGAGGAGAGGGTCTTGGCTGGAATCCAGCATGGATAATGACACTTGGCTTGGTTCTCCTGCTTCTGATGCATGTGGTGTCTCTTCCCTTCTCCCCTGGTGTCCCTGGAGGGCAGGCAGTGGAGGTTGGCAAGGTGGATGTGCTGAGTGCTTTGACGTTTTGGGGTGAAAAGCATCTTGGCAGCTCAGGGCTTGACACTCAGGTCTCTTTCTCCTGAGCTGAAGAGGAAACTTTTAAATCCAGCTATGAATGAAGAGCTGAGTAATTACAATGAAAGCTACAGCACAACTTTAGTGACATTATCACTGGCTTCACTCTTTCCTCTCTGCCTGAGTTGGTAAGGAGGGTCCTGCAACCTCTGCTTTTTTGTCCACATGCTCAAAGCCTGCTTCAAGCAGCAGCTGCCAAATGCAAGGAGATGGCTAAAGGGTAAGGGCAGGGTTTTACTTCTGCTTGTAGTAGCTGTTGTGGGATCTCTCATGCTTCAGTCTTAAAAGAGCACATCCTGGTGTTGGGTAGATAAAATGTGTCGTGAGGGGGATGAGGGAGGGTCAGTGATGAAGCAAACACAAGTTGGGTTTGTTTGAGGTAACTACTTCTAAGTGGGAAAGGGGAAGAAACTCACTCAACCACCTCATCAAAAGCTGATTGTAGCTTACAGTTGGCTAAGCATAAACCCTAAAAGTGTTTAAGCTTTTTACACCCCTGTGAGGGCTTCTGAACTATTAATGTTGGCCCACAGAGCATGGGCAAGGCAGTGCCTGAAGCTTCAGGTAAAAAGCTCCCTTGTGATGGCTGCTGCCTCTCCTCTACCTGCCAAAGAGGTTTTATCCTCATTCTGTTTGTCTTGGGGAGAAAGGGGGCGGGGGGGAAGGTTGAATTGCTTCATTCAAAGCTGACTAATCAATCAGCAGAGGTGAGCAGCTCACCTTCCTCCTCCTCCTCCCCCCGCAGCAATAGAATAAGCTCCTGTTGGAGAAGTCGAGCTGTACTAGCTCTCAAATCCTGGCATCCTGATGGCCAGCTTTAGCTCCCTGATCAGATGCAGAACTGTCTCTGGCTTTAATAAATTGATGGGGTTGTTTTTTTTTATGTGCAAAGTGTTCTTTGATAATTATGCTGGATACAAAAGGAGAAAAGTACCTTACACTGCTTCAAGAGAGAGGGGAGGGGAAAGGGAAAAAAAAACCACACCACCACCACCAGGTTTCAGATGCTGCCTTTCTTCCATGTCTAATTACAATTCCAATTTGCATCCAGGAACAGCTTTACACTAATCACGAGTCAGAAAGGCTGATAAATAATTTACCACTTTCTAATACAGTGTAATCAATGTGAGGAGCTGGGAGCCTGCTGATGTGTCTTTTGCTTTCAGCACAAAGAGATGCCAGCTTGGGAGATTTGGGGCGAAGAAACTTCAAGTCAAAACAAGGTGTCTGGAGCTGAGCCTTGTTAGCTGCCTGCCTTGGGAGGCAGCTCCACAGTCAGGGAGTGAGGCTGGAGGGAAAATGTTGGTTTGCTGCTTTAAGGCAGTTAAAAAGGGGTGAGGTGAGAGGAGGCATCCTGGACTGAGTCAAAAGCGGCGTGGCCAGGGGATCGAGAGCTGATTCTGCCACTGCACTCTGCTGAGACCTCAGCTGGAGTACTGCACCCAGCTCTGGGGAACTTCAACACAGGAAGGACATAAACCTGATGGAGATACTCCAGATCAGGGGGCTGGAGCACCTCTGCTATGAGGCAGACTGAGAGAGTTGGGGCTGTTCAACCCGGAGAAGAGAAAGCTCCAGGATGAACTTAAAGCAGCATTTCAGTGCCTGAATGGGAGCTACAGGCAGGCTGGGGAGGAACTGTTTAGAAGGGCCTGTGGGGATAGGACAAGGGGCAATGGTTTGAAGCTGGAGCAGGGCAGATTCAGGTTGGACATCAGGAGGAAGCTCTGCACAATGAGGGTGATAGAACACTGGAGCAGGTTGCCCAGAGAGGTGGTTGAGTTCCTATCCCTCACTGAAACATTTTCAGGCATGAGAACTCCACCACTGCCCTGGTCAGCCTGGGTCAGGCCTTGACAACCCTTAAGGGGAAGAAATTGTTCCTCATGTCCAACCTAAATCTCCCCTGGGGCACCTTGAGGCCGTTTCACCTCATCCTATCGCTTGTTCCTTGGGAGAAGGGCCCAACCCTCACCTGGCTCCAGCCTCCTTTCAGGGAGCAGTAGGGAGCAATGAGGTCTGTCCTCAGTCTCCTTTGCTCCAGGCTGTGCTCCAGACCCTTCCCCAGCTTTGTTGCCCTTCTCTGGACCTGCTCCTCTGCGTGCAGCTGGAGGCTTCAACAACCCAGAGCAAGATCCTACAAGTGTGGACACCTTTGCCTGAAAAACTTCTTCCTTTCCTTGCTGGCCACCATTGCTGCTAAACCATTGCTGCTAGATTAGATCCCTCAACACCACATCCACCTGTCTTTTGGATACCTCCAGGGATGGGACCTCAACCACAGCCCTGGGCAACCTGTTCCAGTGTTTCACCACCCTCGTTGTGAAGAACAGGGAGGGTGAAGAGTGGTGAGACTGTCAGAGGAACCTTTCCAGGGTTTCACAGCGTCACAGAACCCTCAAGGGTCATCTTGTCCAACACCCCTGCAGTCAGCAGCGACACCTCCAGCCAGGGCAGGCTGTTCAGAGCTGCATCAAGTTCGACTTTGGATGTCTTCAGGAGGAGGGTCTCATCCCTGGGCACATCTCTGGGCAACCTGTTGAGTGTTTCACCACTTTCATTGTGCAGAACTTCCTCCTAATGTCCAACTTAAATCTCTCCTCCTCCAGTTTCAAACTACTGCCCCTCACCCTCTCCCCACAGGCCCTTCGAAACAGTCCCGCCTCAGCCTTCCTGTAGGTTCCCTTCAGATACTGAAATGCAGCTCTAAGGTCTCCCCAGAGCCTTCTCCAGGCTGAACAGCCCCAACTCTCCCAGCCTGTCCCCACAGCAGATCATCTTTATGGCCTCCTCTGGACCCACTCCAACAGTTCCATGTCTCTCTTGTGTTGAGGAGGGCAGAGCTGGACCGCAGGTGGGGCTCCTCACCAGGTGAAGTATTCCAGGTAAGGTTTCACCAGAGTAGAGTGGTGGACAAACCCCCACAGGCTCATCCCCTCTGCCCTGGCTACCCCACAGCCACCCCCCTACTTCCCTGCCTGCTCTCTCCGCTCTGGCTGTATGGATGTGCAGCGGAGCAGCGATTGCTGCTGAAGGATTAGCCTGCTAATTTGGCTAATTTTTCTTGAGCTTCATCTTTCCCCATTATGAGCTTTGCAGAAAGACTAACGAGCCTGGCTCTGCCTCTTCATAGTCAGCACGGGGAGGGGAAGCTCAGCTCCAGCCTTCAGCAAACTCTGGGTAGTTGTTCTCTACAGCTACCCTGAAAGGAGGTTGCAGTTAGATGGGGTTGGTCTCTTCTCCCTAGTATCAGGTGATAGGAAATGGCCTGGAGTTGTGCCAGGGGAGGGTTAAGTTGGAGACTGGGGGAAATTCTTTGCTGCAAGAGTGGTCAGGCATTGTGGAGCAGGCTGCCCAGGGCAGAGTCATCATCCCTGAAGGCATTGCAGAACTGCATGGCCATGGCACTGTGGGACATGAGTTGATGGCCATGGTGGTGCTGGGTTGATGGTTGGCCCAGATGGTCATAGAGATCCCTTCCAACCCAAGCAATTCTATGGTGCTATGGAAAGATGCATTGAGGCAGGGGGGAGCGTGGCAGGGGCTGAGATCTGGGGAGTTTCCCCCTTCCAGTGAGCCACTGGTACAGATTGCCTAGGAAGCTTTTGGATACCCCTTCCCTGGAGGTGTTCAAAGCCCATCTGGATGGGGCCTTGAGCAAGCTGCCCTAGTGGAAGTTGCCCCTACCCATGGCAGGGTGTTTGGATCTATATGATCTTTAAGGTCCCTTCCAACCCAAACCGCTCTATGGCTCTGTAACTCGCTCCCTGCCATTGCACAAGGAGCCACTGCTGCTGTGGTGGCCACAGCTAGCAGGCAACACTGGGGTGTCTCAGCACTCCAGGAAGGCTTCTGTGCCCCCACACTAGGATCACACTGCCCATTGGGGCCCCAGTGGGTGCTGCCCATCCCCTGGCAGGCACAGATGGTATTATTGTGCTTCGAAATCCGTGTCAGCAGAGGCTTCTTTCTGCTCCGCTGAATAGATGCTGAAGAGGCAGTGACATTATTGGAGAGAACAGAGAGAGCAGCAGAAGGGTCAGCGAACCACAGGAAATGTCACCGTGTGGCTAAGGGGGGGTTGAGGGGCTGCTCATGCCTCCCTGGGGTCCCTCCTGGGAACAAGAGGAGGACTGGAGCCAGGGGACCTGTCTTTGTGGTTGTGTGTTGTGTGCTCTCTTGCAGAGAGAGCTCAGAGGGCTTGGGACATCTGGGGGACCCAGCTGAGTGCTCCCCAGTGCCTCTGGGGGCTCCTGGGTGAGCCAGGACCTCCCCAGAGCCACTTCAGGCATGATTTGCAGATAGAGTCATGGAACACAGAATTGCTTTGGTTGGAAGAGACCTTTCAGCTCATCCAATCCAACCCTTAGCCCAGCACTGCCAGGGCACCACAAAACCATGGCCCTCAGCACCACAGCTCCACAGCTCTGAAACTCCTCCAGGGATGGGGAATCCACTACTGCCCTGAGCAGCCTGGTCCAGGCCTTGAGAACCCTTTTACAGAAGAAATTGTTCCTCCTGTCCAACCTAAACCTGCCCTGGGGTAACTTGAGGCCATTTCTTCTTGTCCTATGTGGCATTTTGGAACATGGCTTAATGGTCATGGAGATGTCAGGTAGAAGGTTGGACATGATGGTCTTAGAGGTCTTTTCCCACCTTAATGGTGTCATGATTCTGTGATCTTTAAGGTCCCTTCTGACCCAAACCCTTCCATGTTTTCATGATCTTTAATGTCCCTTCCAAGCCAGACCCTTCCATATTTCTACAGTCTTGAAGGTCTCTTCCAACTCTACTCCATGATTCCATGATCTTGAAGCTTCCTTCCAAGCCAAACTGTTCCATATGTCTACAATCTTGAAGGTCTCTTCCAACTCAAACTATTCCACCATTCCATGATCTGTAAGCTCTCTTCCAACCCAAACCACTCCAGGATCCTACACTCAAGAGTGATTGGCATTGGAATGGGCTGCCCAGGGAGGTTGTGGAGTCGCCGTCCCTGGAGGTGTTCAAGCAAAGGCTGGATGGGGCACTTAGTGCCATGGTCTGGTTGATTGGGCAGGGCTGGGTGCTAGGTTGGGCTGGATGAGCTTGGAGGTCTCTTCCAACCTGCTTGATTCTATGATTCTATGGTCTGGTTGATTGGATAGAGCTGGGTGCTAGGTTGGACTGGATGAACTTGAAGGTCTCTTCCAACTTGGTTGATTCTGATTCTATGGTCTAGTTGCTTGGCCAGGGCTGGGTGCTAGGTTGGACTGGATGAGCTTGGAGGTCTCTTCCAACTTGGTTGATTCTGATTCTATGGTCTAGTTGATTGGCCAGGGCTGGGTGCTAGGTTGGACTGGATGAACTTGGAGGTCTCTTCCAACCTGCTCGATTCTGTGACTCTCCTGGGGGTGACCTCACTCTTCCTCCATCTCTCACAGCAACTCAGATGACAACATGCTGAAGCCCATGGAGCTGCTTGACAAGCTGTCTTCCAACCTGATTGATTCTGTGATTCTACAATCTGAGGCCACTTGACCCTTGAGCTGCCCTTCCTATACCAATCAGACACCGGAGAGGAGGAAACCTATTTCCCCTCCCCACCTCTCCCTTCCCTTGGCACACTGAAAGGGTTTGGAAGTTAAGTGTACAGCTCTTGCTTTGTTGTTGCCTAACTACGACAGACAAATTGAGAACTGGTTGTCAAAATGTCAGTGCACAACAAATCAACATTCAAAATGAGTCTCGCCGCTCTGTGGTGTATAATTAACAAAAGAAGCCCTTTTTTTAGAGATCCCAGAGAGCCTTGGCTCTGCTTTCTATTTGTCTGTCTGATTAATAAAGGCAGCTAATTTTCAGCCTCTTTTTGGGTTGTGGGTTTTCTTAAGCAGGGTGGGGGGGGGGGGGGAAAAACCCCCCCCCCCAAAAACCAACCAACAACAACAACAAAATCAGCTTAGAAAACACCCCCTAATTACAACTTAAGCTCCAAGCCG
>WAAF01004493.1:0-11903 GCA_013400475.1 Tricholaema leucomelas
TTCTTTATAATATTATAATATATAATTTATACCAAGAGAGGCAAAATGTCATGGGTTATCCTTACTTCAGGAAAAAGTGAGAGAGCTAAGAAATTGTGTTATTATTGAGTTCTCAAGAAAACCACTTACTAAGATATCAAAGGTGAGATCTCTGTTGTGTACATAATATCCTCCCAGAATTTGTAGCCATAACTTTAAAAAATAAAATTTCATATTGATGCAAAAAGGAAAAAAGAACTAATGTATAGGAGGAAAAAATCCTATACTCCTGGGTGGTAAAACTGCACTGAGAATAATTTAAAATTAACCTCTGTGAAGAATCAAATATTTAAAAGTTTAGGAATATTTAATGAAAGAATTCCATTCTCTAATGGCATCTCTAAGATAAATGAAGTCTAGCTTAAAATTATAAATATCAGACTTCTCAAGAAATCCTTGGCAATTAAACAAAAAACAACTATATTTTTCAAATGAAACAAATTTACAGTAGAAGTCTAGTACATGTGGAGAAAAACTACTACATGTGGAGAAAAACTACAAAAGGCATAATTTCTCCGTAGATGACAGACAAGGATTTGAATAAAAGAAGAAATAAATATCCCAGCCTTACACAAACTTCTTCAGTTGGAAAGAAATATATCACAAGCAAAACACAGCACCATATAGTGTGGTTTTAATGCAGCACCTTTGTTATTAATGCAGCATCCTTTTCATTAATGCAGCTTTGGGATATGAAGGAGTTGAGTGCAATATTGGTTTTGATTGCTAAGAAAACCTTTTTGTATATCATAGAAAGAAGCTGTTTTCACAGAATAGAGAACCTGAATATATCTGCCAGGATTGACGGAAGGCAAAGCCACAGAATGGGACACTTTTCCTATTTATATCTTATCTTCTTTTAAAGGAGCATATATTCTGCAGCTTTTATTATATCAAATAAAAATCAGGAATGTTACTCCAGTATCATACTCCTTTTGGATGCTGTGATTCTTTTGGAGCTCTTTGATGAAGGTCAATAACATCCTGAAGTGATTTGGCATTCAAATATCTTCAACAATATTTTTCCCCCTTTCAAATACAAATTAGTTTTGACAGTGTGTTGCTCTATGTACAGATGTGTTCATTACTGGATTCTTTATTACACAGACTGTTAAGCCAGCGGCCAAAGTGCTCGGTCATGACTTCCCAGTTTGAAAAACACACAGGTTTGGTGGGAACACATATGGTTGCCTTAAGTATGGGGATTCAAAACAGAGCTGTATTGAAAAGCAGAGTTTTTTTCCAACTTCTTTGTCAGGTCATACTGCAGTACTTCAAAACATGCCCCTTCTACAGCAATGATCATTGAAAGGATGCTTCTGTCCCTAGCTACTTTGACCACAAATGTGACAGGCTCCAGTAGAAGAGCACAGTGTTCGCAGGAGCTGGTGATACATTAAGAGCCAGTGAATGATGTTTGTCAGAGTCTCTAAAGCAACACCTCTGTATCTATCTTCAGCTCTGAAACTGTCCTGGAGTCCTGTATACCCCAAAATTCCTCTCCCTCTGTGGTTCAAATGGGAGAGGAAAGGTGCAAAAAACCTGTTTCCTGCCCCCTGCCCTGCAGGCGTGAAGGAGGAGTGGGGAGCAAGGGGCCCTTCCGGCGCGAGGGGTGCCCCGTGCTGTGCCCGCGCTGCAATCAGGCTGGGGATTGGCTGTGGTCTTCGCACCTAGGAAGTGGTAACTCGAGTCTTTGTCTACAAAGGGTATAAATATTGTGGGACTTTCCGCCTTGGGGTTCTCTCCTTAGAGTTCTCCCCCACCTGGATAGTTCCTGCAGAAAGAGTCCCCTGGTGTTCCGAAGGACAAGTTTGTGAGGAACAGGACTGTCCCTGCTTTGGATGGCTTCCAGTCGTAAGCACCCCCTTTATGCAGGCTTGATAGGCCATAACAAGCCTCGCCTGGGACGGCTTTTGAAAGAGAGAGAGGCGACAAGCATCTGGAGTGCCCTTTCTCTCAGCCAGCCTGACTCACCTGTGAGTAAACTTTAAGCTCAGCCTGATTAATAGTGGGGGATGCTATGTTTAGTAGCTTAGCCTTTTCCAACTTCTGACTTCCAAAATCATCAAATTTACCTATGGTATCCTTGTAGATCTTCTCAATTCTAACTGAATCTGCTAATTAAAACTAAATCAATTTCTGTATATAGTTTTGGAGGCAGTTTTCAGGAAAATAAATTAACTCTATTTTTATATGTATTCCTATCTCGGCCACATTAATTCCCTGCCTCCACAACAGAAACTTGAGTATGACATTTGCTCGTCTACATTAATTACATTCCTATATCTTCTCTCATCAGGAAGGTGCTTTCTTACCATTCACATCTCTGAGTTGACAGCATTAGCCTAATTTATACAGCAAACCCATTCCACAAACTAATGTGCTTCAGTTGCCTCTGTGTAACTTTTGCTTTTAGTAAGCTCTAACAGGGTTTAGGAAATCTAAGCATTATGCAGAGCTTTCATTGATATATTGCTATCATTTTCATCCCCTCTTACAGGGTATGCCTGTTGTCAAAATCTTGTTGCATATTTCCTGATTTTTTACTGAGGTCTGCCACCTCTATTCACAGTTTTCTGTCTGTATTAAGTTTTATCAATATCAATAGATTCCTTTTATCTGCAACTCAGCATGAAACAATCTACCCTGTAATTTCTTCCCCCCTTCTCTGCACTATGAATATCTTCTCTGTCTGGCATTACAGAAGTGGCAGAGTCATTTCACAGACACTGTTTCTACCAGTTTACATTTGAAGGCCTTTATTTAGTTTCCCTATAATTTAGACTTGGATTATTGCTTTGATTTGAAAATCACCAAGTGAATTTCAAATGCAAACTGTTAAGTAACGATTAGCCTAAAAATAGAGGTTATCTCTATTTGCATGGTAATAAACTGTTCTCTTCCAAGACATGTCAAAACAATCAGAAAAAACTAATGGGATTTTTTGTGAACAAACTGCTGGACACTCTCTTTCATTTTATGATAATTTTAGTGCCAGTGGATTATTATTCAATTTGAAACAGTATTATTGAAAGTCTGATGGCAGAAACATTGCAGAAAATAATCTGAATTCAACATGAATTATCAATGAAATACTGGACAGTGAGTGACCTGACTGGGACTGAGACAACGTTACATAGGAAATACGTGGCCCTGGCAGGACACTACTGTGCAAAATCCCACCTTCTTTGTATTCAAGACTCCATGATTTCCACAAGCTCAGGGAAAAATTACTCCTTGGGCTTCTCACCAGACTCCTCACAAGAAGTGGCGACAATTTAGCTCTGGATTCTGAAAATATTTGAAACATGCTACCCCCAGAAAAAAGACAAACAGATTTTACCTGTTTGTAAAATACCTCTACTCTTATTGAGCTAACTATAGACTAAAAACTAAGATTGCCTTGATTGTGCTCAGTAGCCTCAGAAGAGGACAATTCTTTTGGTTGAAATATGCTTATAGTAATGACTCTTTGAATATCGGACTTCACTCTGCATTTGCAGTATCTTATTTTATAGTATTGACATAGAGGCTTCTTTTCCTTGGGATAGTGCCCCAGGTTGAGGCTATAGGGTTAAAAAAAATGTTCTGGGAACTAGAAGATTGTTATTCAATCCCATAATTCTGCTATCTTGGTATAAGCTCACAACAAGGTCAGCTCGTTCTCCTTTCCTCCTCCTCCTGCCCTGGGTGTGTGGCAGGAGCCACTTTATCAGGAACATGTAGGCAGTAGGCCTTTTGGCTGGCTGGAGGCGTTGCGGGGGGAGGATTGGAGCGCTGGGGAAGGTAGATTTAGGTTTTTTGGGGGGATGGGGAAAACTGTAAGGGGGTTTGCCATGGATGGGGAAATTGTTTTGTAAGATCTATCGCTGTATTTCTCTCTCTCTAAATACAATTCTGTATTTTCTCTCCAATTTGATCTGAGAGTTTAATTTCTGTCACCTGTCTTTAGTAAACCCATGAATGATAGTCTTTAATTTTTGGTTGTTTTCTGTATCTTCTAATTTAATTTATACCTCAGGTAATTAGATGTGAGATAATCATGTTTGAGAAGAATCTTCAGACAAGAAAGGTATGATGTCTGACACAGAGTTGAAAACAACAAATATAGTACAATAAGTAGTAAAACCCAAAGAGTTTACAACTGCCTTCCAATGGCATGCAGTATGATATGGTGCTTGGGCATCAGTGTCAGACAGCAGAAGAGTGTTAAGTATTACTAAGATTCTTTCAAGCTGCAAATAAGAAATACCTACTGATGAGCACATGTTTTTATTAGCAAATGATAAATATATTTGCTTTCAGAACATCTGCAATAAAGTGGCAGAGCCTGGGCTGTTTGGGTGTGTGTTTTCCACGGTGTTGTTGTAGTTCTCAAGTAATAAGATGCTATCTAGTAAATTCATCTCAGTTTGATATGAGGTATTGATGTAGTTCAACATTCAGTTCTGCTCTATGTGCATGAACTCTTTGTGTTGTGTGGCTTGTTAACACTTTTCAGGAATCATAACTTCTGGTATTTAAAATGTCCAAAGCATTGTTTTGGCTTGGCCTATCCTTTTTATGGTTTAAGTGACATTACATTCTTAAACTATCTATTTTGCCAAGTAATGCAAAACTATCATATGATCTTACAAAGATCATAATATCCTGGGAGGATGACGTAAACCACAGTGGAAGACACAAGCAAAATGAAGCCTCTATGAGATTTTTTTTCCTCCATAGTTACCACAGAACAAATGATTTTTTTAAAAAAGTAGAGATATGTTATATTTTGAAAAGAGGTATCCTGTCTCTTACTCCAGCACACATAGTAGAGATGCAAACAAACTTAGCTGCTTGAGAAACACCACAGAAATGGTAATGATTGCCTCATCTTCCCAGACTTGCTGTCATACTGTGGACAGTTTCATCTGGGTAAGTTACCTTTATCAAATAGCTACTTGGAGATAACATGATTTAGATAGAGTGAGCTACCCATGCTGAAATGTAAAAATGTATGAGGTTGTATCAGCTATTTCCTTTACCTTCAAGTAGTGAAGCATCCCTTCCCTCTTATAACTCCTCCTCTGAAGACCCTTTATGTCATTCCTAAGATCAACATGCATGACAGCTAAATGATTCTCCTGAAACAAGCAGTGCATGTGGAGGACATGTTTTCTGCTATCTAGCCTGCTTTGAGAACCTTGCTCTGTGTCACCAACTTGCATCTTTGACATTGAAGTTTGCGTGCTTCTCACTGAGACTCATTCTGGTAACTCACTACTTACTTTTGCAGTCATCTGTCAGAGATTTCAGGATAAAAACTCTCAGCATAATTCCACTCATGCTGCCACTGAGAATATCTATTAGTTCTTGCAATATTTGATCCAGCAATGAACTGAAAACTGTAAATTTCAATTGTATTGAAATTATCATCACAATCAGATTAAGGAAAAGGGGAAGGACAGGAAATGCTACTTTTCCTTTGTACAAAAAAAAATCATGTCTTTCATTTATGGTCATTTTTAAACTTGACTTATTTCTTCTTTTACAACTTAAGAATTTCTTTCTCAAGGACTTTCAAGCACTTTGACTTTACTGTAATGGAAACATTTGGTAAATTAAATTATGTGATTAAATACTCTTGCTGAGAACTGCTTCAGAGGCTCATGAAAATCTCCAAAGATACTAGGTGACTTCCATGGACTTTAGAGTTTATATTCACTGAAATCAATTATGACATGTCTAGTTGATTTGTGAAAGTGATAATTAACACAGTCCTAGTTAATTAAATCGATAGTATCATGCAATTAGAATAACATGATATGCAAATATTCTCAGCAGCAATTTCATGCATAATCTGCAGACTTTGAATTATTTGACAGAACCTGTCCTTACCAGTGAATACAAAACAAACTGAAGAATGGAGCTGTTTTATTCTCAAATGCTAATGAACAGGTAAAAAACCCCAGGTACTTAGATGATGTGTTACTTTACAGACTCTTACTCTACAAGCGACTTTCTACAGTCAGGATATTTCAAGGTGTTTTGCAGTAGCTTTATTAAGTGACAGTCATGATTAAGTACACAGAGTGGAACAGTAAATTATCCCCAGTATCATAATGTTATTTTTTTTAAAACCAAATTATAAAGCAGTAATTTTAGTAAAACATTTTAATATCTTTAAAATAATCTATTTCATCTGGGGAAGAAGAGACTTATACACAGATCTGTTATTTCTGTTGGCTAGGCTGTGTCAAAATAATGTTCCTGATTTGAAAACAGCCTGGGTTGTAGCCAGTGGTAGGCAGGTGACTGTTTTGTATCACAGAAATTAATGATATTAAAGAACATCCAGTAAACACCCTCCTTAGCGTAAACGAGTTGGTCTTCTGATTAATCTTGTTATATATAGTAATTAACTGTTCTAGAAATGAAAATAGATTATCAAAATTCCCAAGTTAGGCCATATGTTTCCTCAATTTAGGAACATAAGAATTTTAATTTTTTTACCCAAGTGTTTTAAGTTCAAGAACTGCATGAGAGAACAAATTTTTAAGATTGCATGCTGCTGTCACATCAAGAAGGTATGGTGATTTTATGCAATAGAATTTAAGTGACATTATGAAGAAAATCTCTTCCAGGATGGCCACTTTCAAATCCAGCAATGTTTCTGGACTGTGGTCAGATCTGCAATTACTACACACATAAAATTATTATTAAATAAGTACTCACCAGGAAAAAGATAATTTCTACTTCTAGTCATCTCACAAAGGCAAATATATCCACTATAATATTTTTTCCTTTTAATGTTCTCCTCAGATCATCTTATGGCTTTTTAAAAGTACAAGAGTAGCATCTGTTTTATGTAGTGTAATAAGAGTGCTTTTATAGATTTCAACAGCTTGTTTATTATACTTGCCATGATTTAATTTAATGTTATGATCACCCTTTCTCTCTATATTCTGTGATGTCATCCTTCATGCAGTATACTTCCTTTGTCCTTACACAAAACCATTAGGAACCAGAGATGAGCCTTTTCAGTTTCGAAGTACAATGTGACCAGTCCCATAGGATATGGGGCTTTTTGCTCTCTGAAGTGTAACTTATTATGCCAAGCCTGAAATTGATTTGTCAGAAGGGTCACCAGTGGTGTATATTGGGTTTAATTTCACTCTAGAGTTTAGACTCTGTTTTCCAAGGGTAATTAAGTACAACCTGCAATTTCAACAAGCCACTTAAAGGTTGAATTAGATATTGCTTGTGTTGTAGTACACAAACTAAAGTGTTACAACTGTTCCTGACATGAAAAGCAAAGTAAAAGTAAACTCCCACTTATTCATTAGCCTACACAATCAAGAAATACACAAACACGAACAATACCAGAAACCAACTTTCCCCCTTATTTTTCCCTTAGATCTGTAGAAAACATGGCCATACATATTTTTTCTTAGAAAAGTGGAAAGCTATGCCTGCCTGTGATTCAAAGTCATGTTATGCTTTGACACTATTTCAGCTGCAGCTGAAAGCATTGCCAGCTAAACACAATCGCATTAGTAAAAGAGATGGACTTCAAATCTTCATTGCTTATAATATTAATTTTGGATATCTTAGCAAGACTCCTTGTTTTTCTTCTGTTTGTTTGGGGGTTAGTTGTGTTTTTTGGTGTGTGTGTTGGTTAGTTTTGTTTGTTTGTTTGTTATCCCAGCAGGTTAAATTAGCATTACAATTGTGACCATAATCGACCTGACTACATCAAAGAAAAGTGTGGTGCCACATTTCATTCCTGAGGGACAAGAAATTAGGATGCTCTAGAGCAGACTCTAAACTAGCCCTCTTATAGACAGCTGTCGTATTACTCAGGGGTTACTTGTGTGATAGTTGGTGAGCAGAGACAGCTTTCTTGTTATAGTGTCTTCTTATTTCAAAAAGTCATCTATTTTCACCTGTTTCTTGTAAAGATAATGCATTTTGTAGCACAAATATCAAAAGGTTGTCGTGTACTCCTGCGTACACATGACATGAAGGAGGACTTTCCACAGAGAGTATGACTGGTGATAAAAACAATGAGGGAATTCTGTCTACTTAAACAGTAAATGACAGGAATCTGCCCGGACTTGAAAGTAAAATTGTTGGATTTCTTTTTTAATTGCTTCCTGTTTGTTTCTAGTGGAGCACTTTTAACTAGGATGTTAAAGAGCTAAACTGTTGCACTCAGGATATCCGAGTATCAGTAGTTGCAGCCAGATGTATCTCTGTTCTTTTTCCAACTCTATTCATTATAGGATCCCATATGGAATACAAAATGTGCTTCCTCATGTTTAACCACAGATATAAACACAATTGTTGCCCTTTCCAAAGGTGGTCACGACATGAGGGCACACAGAGAATTTATAACATGTATCAGTATTCTATTTTTTTTTTTTTCTTTAAGATTGGAAATGGCAGGAAGTTGTGGTTAGCTTTGAAGATTCTAATATGCTTTGAGAGAGGGAAAAAATAATAGATATTGGATCAAGTTGGGAAGCTATGGTAAGCACGAAGCTATTTGAGAATGTGCTGTGTAGCATCTGAGGTTTTGCATGATCCAATATGTGCTCTATAAATAGCTATCCTGACTCTTCTGTGGTGGGTCAGTGGAATATAAACTACAACCTACTAGTTTGTAATAAGTCATTGTAGTATACCAGTGGCATAATTCTTCAGGTTCACAGAAGACCCATGAATGTGCTTTGAGTGGGGTCTTGCAACAGCTTGTAAGTCCCATTTTACTGCCCTTTGAAGTCAGAACGAGCATTAAATAATGGCAATAGCACATAGTGTTTGCTTATCTCTTGTAAAAGATAGAAAGAGCTTATATCCAGATCCAATAAACTGAATCATAACACTGGGGAGGTGATATTATTTTGAATGTCGTTTGTTTGGTAGTGTAACATTCAGTAAAGCTGAATGGACAAAGTACAGGGTTGTTAGTAGGGTAGCTCAGAGGCAAATTCAAATCGATGGCTGCATAGTTGTCTGACAATAAAAAAAAAAAAAAAATTGTTTTTAAAGTCCTTTATAGACATCAAATTTGAAAGTTACTTGCGTAAATGAAGTACATTGCTATTTCTAATATACCTGATGAAAAATAATTGGATTAGTGTTGAAAGATAAACTGAAAAAGGTATCAGAGAAACAAACTATGAGCCTTTTCATATTTAATGTTTCTTTAAGAAACAGCTAAAGAGTCACATAAAGTAATTATTTCAAAAATATTCCATTTTGAAGGAAAATGCTTTTGACAAGATGCTTCTTGATACAGTTGTAGTTGAGCTCTCACAGGCAAATTTCAAACAGTGTCTGAGTAGCATAAAAGTAGCATAAAGTGTCTGAGTAGCCTAAGAGTATTCAGGTGGTTAAAAATTCAGCATCTCTTGTTTTACTTTAGGCTTAGATTTCATGGTCTTTTTGTAGCTGAGAAGAGGGCAGAAGTGAGTTTTCTGAATCTCGTATTTTCAAATATATTAAATATCTCCATCTCCTCTAAAAAGGCTGCATGACTTAAAGCTGCTCAGTATTTACAAGTAATTACATTGTTAAGTAGGATTCACACTTTCTGTCAAAAACCACTGTATGGCATGAAGGCCTCTTAAACTTGATAAGTTTGAAGACTCCTTAAATGTACTTGTCTGGAATCTATATTATTTTGTTTCCAGAAATTGATAAAAGACTTACTGATGAATTGGTTTGGAGTGCTTTTGGAAGGCAGTTTGAAGTCCAGGTGATCCAAACTCTAGTGGAGGCCATGCATGTAACACATGAGTAGAGTACCACACTGCCACTTAGAAGATGGGGCACTTTTCCAAGTTCTGTTACAGCTGTCTGAAAAAGTCATTTCTTCTCTTTTCTGTGTTAAAAAGCACGGATGGGAGCTATTTCGTGGAGGGCCTGTAGGCCCGAAAATAGGCTTATTTATGCCTTTCCTTGCCTGGACATGTTTTTCTGCCCAAACCAGAGGTAAACGCATAAAATGGATAAACATACAAAAGGAGCACAATAGGCCTGGTGCCACAAAGTCTGGCCTGCCCAGGGTCCAGGTTGTATAAGGTGTTGTATAATGTGGTTGTAAACATGTTTGTGTAAGCCCAGCTCATGCTTGCCAGGTGCTAGGCCTGTGTGTTTACCATATTTGGAAAGTCCAGGCCTGTGGCTTTTGCCTATTATGGTATTGTTTGGCTAACTGCCAAAATCCGATTGGTCATTCTAGTGTCCAAAGGGCCACTAATCTCAGCCCACCTTTGGTAAACAGGGTCACACAGGTAAACAATGTGCTCATGGTCACCTGCTCACTTGCTCGTTCAGGGTCATTGCTCACTCACTCGCTCATTATCAGGCTTAGACTCACCAGCACTGCTTTTGTTTAGTACCTACCTTTACAGAGCTCAGACTCCTGTTCAGCCATGCATCCTATCACACTCCCGCTGCCTTATCACTGCCTGGTAAGCACTACTGCCGCTGAAGTTACCAGGAGCAGGCCCACTTGTCTGCACGCGATCAGCCTGCTATCCAGTGTGAGACCGTGCTGAGACTGCATGGCATCGTACTCCTTCTGCACCTGAGATCATGCCAAGAATTCCCAGACAGAGCATCCAGGAGAAGCCAGGAGACAAGGGCAGAGATTGCATCCTTCACCAGGAGAACAAGGTCAGAGACTGTCATCTCCCCAGAATCCAAGAAGATTCTCCTTTCCCCTGAAGCCGGGAGGATTCCAGCCTCAAAGTCCATGGGCAAAGCTTCCCTGAAGTTTGGACACCAGTAATAGACTGTGACGTAGTCCTGCAGGGTGACTGATAATTAATGAGATTTGTGAGTAAATGCTTTAATGCCTCTGTAATATCTATTGCCTCCTGCCATAGAGCAAAAAGAGCCTGAAGCCCCCACCTGCTGGGCAAGCAGTATATTGACCCCAAGCGGCATTAAGCCATGAGAAAATTCTCTCTTCTGTTTATAGTTTGAATTGTTTGCTAGTTATGAACAAGTTACAGTTGATATTATTCCTAGAATGTCTTCATGACCGTGTAAGATCCTTTTGATATTAAAATCCAGTGGTTGGGGGTGGTGAGAATTCAAAATATTGAAGTTAATAAATTATATATTTTTATAAAATATCATCTCGCACCAATTAATTTCTCCCCTCCGACACAATTGGCGTAGGCGGCAGAATACCCCTCCGCAGCAAGCTAGCAGCATTTTGATGCTTTTGGCAACCAATGATGTCAAATGAGGATGACAGAACAACCAAAACTTGTGTTAGAAATACTTTTTTTTTTTTTTTTTTTTTAATGAAATGATTTCTTGCTTTGATTTAAAAAAAAAATATTTAGAGTCTCTTTGTTTCATTAATTTCACAAGAAAACTTTTGGTTAGAGATTTTTCATTTTTAGGTCATAAATCAACTTTGCATCATCACCCATCTTGTAGTGTGTGCTAGTTTGAGCCTAGCTGGGATGNACTGTGACGTAGTCCTGCAGGGTGACTGATAATTAATGAGATTTGTGAGTAAATGCTTTAATGCCTCTGTAATATCTATTGCCTCCTGCCATAGAGCAAAAAGAGCCTGAAGCCCCCACCTGCTGGGCAAGCAGTATATTGACCCCAAGCGGCATTAAGCCATGAGAAAATTCTCTCTTCTGTTTATAGTTTGAATTGTTTGCTAGTTATGAACAAGTTACAGTTGATATTATTCCTAGAATGTCTTCATGACCGTGTAAGATCCTTTTGATATTAAAATCCAGTGGTTGGGGGTGGTGAGAATTCAAAATATTGAAGTTAATAAATTATATATTTTTATAAAATATCATCTCGCACCAATTAATTTCTTCCCTCCACCACAATTGGCA
>WAAF01004493.1:12405-27132 GCA_013400475.1 Tricholaema leucomelas
CGATGGCAACTCCACCACCTCCCTGGGCAGCCCATTCCAGTGGCCAATGACTCTCTCAGTGAAGAACTTTCTCCTCACCTCAAGCCTAAACTTCCCCCGATCACATAGCGAAACACTAGAAAAATGCACATATATGTAATTGCAAAGTTTGTTCAAGAGATGTATCTATATCAGTATGTAATGGAAATAGGAAGATGGGCAGAGTACCGAGAGCTCACTATCCCCCATGTAAACTCTTAAAAATGGAGGCATTGTACCCTCAAGTCAGAGTCCATCAACTGCACAGTGGTTGAGGTGCATCTTTAAGTTTAGTTCCTCTAAAAGAGTACAGTTTAAATGATCTGAGATAATTTTATGAGGGGAGCCCAGCTGTTGTAAGCAGGGAGGATTTGTATGCTTGCTTCCAACAACTTTCTTCTGACAAAAAATAAAACATTAATATAGAGACATCTTCACGCTTCCATTAGGCTGCGAGTGGCACAAATATATAGCTAGGATCTGATTCCTGGACAGTGCTTTTAGATGAAGTTTTTCTCATTAAGCTGTATTTTTTTCCCCCAATATCAATGTTTATCAATGGCATTTTGCATCTATAATGTACCCTTTATTGTAGCATATGAGTTTATTACAAAATAATCAATAATTAATATTTAATTCTCCATTCTCAATATGAAACAACAGTCTGCCATCTAGGTGTAGATGATAGATAAGATAAATGGAAGCATGAATGGAAGGAACACAGGTGTAGGTCTGATGTAATTAACCAATGTAACTGGTATGCGTGGGTAGTAAAGGATGTGATCTGAAGACTATCTGTAGATTGCTATATGAATAGAACTGGGAGCATATATAAGAAAAATAAGTTGTGCAAACAAATGCCTTCACAGGGGAACATTGTAACTTTGGAACTATTTTGCTGTGTTGAAATGGCTGGAGAAAAGGAGTGCAGCTAATCAGACAATGTTAAGCATTATCTTTTGTTTTGCTAAAGAGAAACTCAGGTTTTCTCCCTGCCCCTGTGAAGAGAAAGGCTGAAGAAGCCTAGGCGTTAATTGCCCTAACCAAATCATTAATACTTTGTGATAAGAGAACTGTGAAATACAGTGATAATATTTAAACAAGGAAGTACAATAAGGTGTAGAAGAAATAACCACTAAATATTTAGGTTTTAAATTTAAAGGAATTTAAGATGTTTAAGTGTTAAGTTTTAAGTGTTAGATTTGAGTTTTAAGTAATTTTAATATGTTAAGTTTTAAGGAATTTAAATATAGAATTATAGAATCAATCAGGTTTGAAGAGACCTTCAAGCTCATCCAGTCCAACCTATCACCCAGCCTTGTCCAATCAACTAGACTATGGCACTAAGTGCCTCATCCAGTGTGTTTTTTTAACATCTCTGAAGTTTAGGAATTTAAATATATTTAAGTTTAAGTTTAGGAATGTCAAGATGTTAAATCTAAAGATGCTAAGATTAAGTTTTAAGGAATTTAAAGATGTTAAGATATTTAAGGAGGTTGTATATGTTTTTCTGTCTTTCTTGTCTCACGAGAATTTACATTTGAATGCAAAAGCCTTACAGCGGACAAGAAAAATCAGTGTACGTAAAGCACAAGTGAACTTTCTGAAACTAACAGTCTCTTGCAGCAGCAAGCAATTCACCTGGAATTGGAAATCAATTGCAGAATTCTTTCCCAGATGGTGATGGTAACAGAACCTAAGAGCTTTTCTGGAATTGGCAGGACAGTGTTACCAACTGAATTTCTTTAGCTACTTTAACACACAAACAAGCATCAGTTTGCTGATATTACCTGTTCTAGAACTGGAGAGCAGTTACTGACTATCATCCCTGAGTAGAAAAAACTTCAGCTAGGGAAACAAACGAACTGTAGCATTTGCATGTTGAACCTTTTGAAGGCAGTTACTAGAACGCACAGTATCTGTGCTTGACAAGCTTCTCCTGGAAGTAAGAATTTACTGGGTATTTTTATTGACGTTTTAATTTGTATAGCAGTTTTTATGCTCTTTCTAGGCAGACTGAGTGGAAGATTTAAAACACGTGTTTCATTCAAATGTTGTTTGTTACAACTGAGAATGCTGGGTTACTTCATAAAAACATGGAGCATATCAAGTGATCACATAGCTATTGGATTAGATTAGTTACTTTAGAAATAAGCAATTCTATATGATTGTTATTACATAATTGTTTTACTTTTTGTTATCAACATTGAAAAAGCTAGATTAATGGCTAAGCAGATGAACTAATTAAATTGTTTTGGTTTATTACTAGAGATTTGATTACGCATTTTATGCTAGATATCATAGCAGAAAATGTTGGGGTTTGATATTACTTATTGTAATTCTTTTGTGTATCACGTACTGTCTACGATTGCTTGCCATACCTTTCGATGTATTAATTCCATAGATGTATCCATGGATTATGATCTGTAGTTGTAGTTGACGGGCAGAAGCTTTATTGTATTGTAACCACCTTTTCTAAGGGATAAAGAGGGGATATAGTATGTCTGTCAAAGGTAAAAGACAGCTACTTTTCTGTTATATTTAAAACAAAACAGCAGTGGTTTTTATACGTTATATTATTAAGGGCATGCTTTGCCCACCTGGAACATCTATGGATCCTATGCAACAGGATGTATATAAGTAATCAGGGCTGCTGACACAACATGGTAATCAATCATTAGTGGAGATGTCCACTAAAATATTGATGCCTTGCTATCTCAAAGTCTGGGCTATGCTCCACCACTGTAAGTAGAAAATTAAACACATTTAATTTAATAAAGAAAGGGGGAAATACGGGGATAGCATATTTCAGCTCAGTATTCATGAAACAATGGCCTGTCATCTAGGTGTAGATAAGATAGATGGAATTGTGAACGGAAGGAATGCAGGTGCAGGTATGACATAATTAACCAATGTAATTGGTATGTGTGGCTAGTAAAGGGGGTGATCTGAGGACTATCTGTAGATTGCCATGTGAATAGAACTGGAATTGTATATAAGAAAAATAAGTTGTGCAAATAAATGTCTTAACTTGGAAAAACCTGTGCGTCTGTGCCAATCAAATGCTACACCATATATGGAACAAGTAAGGGATCAGGTCCAGTCAGCATGGGTTTATGAAGGGCAGGTCCTGCCTGATGAACCTGATCTTGCTATGACAAGAGGACCTGACTGTTGGATGAGGGAAAAGCTGTGGGTATTGTCTACCTAGACTTCCAAAAAGCCTTTGACACTGTTCCCCACAGAATTCTCATGGACAAACTGCCTGCTCATGGCTAGGATGAGCATAGCTCTGCTTGGTAAATCAGTGGCTGGATGAGAGGGTGGTGGAGTTAAATCAAGCTGGTGGCCAGTCACAGGTTGTGTCTCCCAGGGCTCAGTGTTGGGATCATCTGTGTTTAACTTCAAGGTCATCACCTTGATGAAAAACAGTGTGTCATCAGTAAGTTTGCAGATGACACTAAGTTAGGTGGCAGTGTTGATCTGCAGGAGGGTGGGGAGACTCTACAGAGGGACTTGGATAGGTCAGATTGCTAGGCTAATGTCAATGGCATGATGCAATGTCAATGGCCAAATGCCAGGTCTTGCACTTGGACCACAACAACCCCAAGCAATGCTACAGGCTTGGGGAAGCGTGGCCGGAAAGCTGTCTGGCAGAAAGGGACGTGGGGGTTGTAGTAGGCAAACAACTCGGTATGAACCAGCAGTGTGCCAATGTGACAAAGAAAGACAATGACATCCTGGCTTGTATTAGAAATGCTGTGTCCAGCAGGGATAGAGAGGTGTACTTGGCTCTGGTGAGGCCACACCTCAAGTATTGTGTTCAGTTTTGGGCACCTCATTACAAGAAGGATGTGAAGGTTCTGGAGCAAGTGCAGAGGAGGGCAACAAAGCTGGTGAAGGGCCTGGAAAATAAATCTTATGAGGGTTGACTGAAGGAGCTGGGGCTGTTTAGTTTGAAGAAGAGGCTGAGGACAGACCTCACCGCTGTCTACAGCTACCTGAAAGGACCTTATGGAGAGGCTGTTGCTGGTCTATTCTCACAGGTGAATAGTGATAGAGCAAGAGGGAATGGTCTCGGGATGCAACTGAGTGGGTTTAGGCTGGATATTAGGAAACATTTTTTCAGAGTAAGAGTGGTCAGGCATTGAAATGGGCTGCCCAGGGAGGCAGTTGACTCACCAACTCTGGATGTGCTTAAAAGTTGTTTGGATGTGGTGCTTGAGGATGTGGTTTAAAGGTAAATTTGGTAAAGTAGGGATAATGGTTGGATTTGATGATCCTGGGGGTCTATTTCCAACTGGAATGTTTCTGTGATTCTGTGAAAAGAGAGCATGATGCATTTTCTGAGTGCATTTATTTCTATGAGAACCTGTTTTTGAATTAATTTATTTTTCTGACACTGTTTTTTGTTTCTTGCATCAATATCTATTAACTTCAAGCCAGAAGAAACTATTTGGAAGAATCAAAGAATGTTTCAGAAGCCAGCAGTTTCTGCTGCACTTCCTTCTGTTGAGAAGTTATTCTTTTACAGGTAGGTCTACTGACAAAATAAAGACTATGTGCTGAATTCATAGTGGAACAAGTTGCCACTGACTGCAGGGCTGCCATTTGTCCCATCCTCTTTCCATGTCTGGTAATTTGCCTTTAGTCTGTGTTTTGTAAAACCTGACCCAGTAAGCAGAAACAGTTGCTCTTACATTTCTAATCCAGGAGCTGCTAGGGGAAATATTTATGAAAAAGACTTGAGCCAAAATTGACTGAAGTTGTTACTGTTTGTTGTATCAACAACCCAAGTTTTAAAATTATCTCACTTCCCCTGGTGGTACTGAGGTCCTTTACATGAAAATTAGTCATCTCTCTCTGTTTCGTAAGATTGAAATAGGGACAAGGACATATGAATTTGAAATGAAACCTCATTTGTAAATCTGCCTGATTTCTTGTGTTTAAATTAGATAATTTATTTTAGCACAAATGTATGGGTGGTTTTGAACTTCGTGTATGAAATACACTTGATATGGAAAACATTTCAGCTTCTGCAGCCATTTGGTACAATGAAGGTTAGCACATACGGTATGTGAAATCTGAATCCCTCTCAGGGAAATCCTTATTTGAATTGTAGATGAGAAAATTCTAAAAGTATAATTAGCTTAGCTTGATACCTTTTTCTCCTCATTCTGTGAAGAAATATCACCCATAAACAAGGAAAGAAAGGAGGATGCTTTCTCTTGCCTCTTAGCAACTGGGAAGCATTGCGCTGTCATGTTCTCTAATTCATACCTAACCTCTTATTCAGCAAGTCCCAAGTGGGTTCTGAGTTTGGAGTGTCTTAACAAACTGAGCAATAAAACCAAGAAATAATATAACAACACCCTCCCTAACAGTAGCTGATGATAGTGCCACAGGAAATTATTCTAGCCAAGTAAAGTGATTTCTAAAGGTGCAATATTGTCATCTGATTTGAAAGGCAAACACAGCACATGACTTTATTCTTGGACAGACTACTAATTGACACCTATTTCTAGTCATTCAAGGGTCTGGTTTGCTCTGCAATGGCATAGCTGATGGCAAACACCCAGATGTCCTTTCCAAAGAATTGTCCACCCATGTGTTGTTAGAGTAATATGACTACTACTGTTTATTTGTTTGTTTGTTTATTCTTCTAATTATAAAAGGATTTTCTATTCTAGGGTTAGAGGTCTCTTCTGATCATTATTTACTTCTGGACCTCATATCCTCAGCTGTAAAGATGAAGAGCACCTTTTCACTTGCCCTTGTACTTAGCAAGTGCGTGTGAAGTGGGGCAGGGGACTTCCTTATACGCTTAAAAGGTATATTGATTGAAAATACTGCCCATTAGAAATAAGTAGAGGGGAACCATATGCCATAAAATTAAGGTTCCTGCTCAAAATTGCCTTGGGGAATTTGGGAAGAGGTTAGGGACTTAGAAATTTGAAAAACTTTTCTCTTAAAGAAAAAAAATCGCTATAAGCCTCAAACCTTATCTCAAGATGAAAGGGAGGAAGCAGCTCATCTTGGCAAAGAGAAATAGAAGATGAATTAATGTGGATGAGTGGTGGATATTTTATTCAGCATTGGAGTGAGCAGATTCAGGAGATAACAATGATCTGAACTATGTGGAATTATGAACTTGTTGCCAGCACTTTCTTTCAAGAGAAGCTTAAGTAATGTTTACATTTAAAGTATTTTCCTTTTTTCTTTTTTTCCTTCTTCCCTTTTGAATTGTAAATCAATACTCAAGGCACATGTTAAATGTATCAAAGCTAAGAATTGGGTAGTTTGTTTGCTTTTGACATCTTTAACTTCCTTCCTCCCCTTAATGAATGCTGAGATTCTCACTTCCTAATGTGATCTCAAGGACTCAGGACCTGAAGGAAAATCTATTCCCCTGAGGGTGATTCAGATCATGTAATTGTGGAAAGAATCTGAGATAGCATTGTAGAATCCTACAATTGGGAAGCAATGTCTGAATTGTGCAGGATTCACAGGAGCTTCAAGTTTGTAGTAAGTCTTAGTTCTGCGATATTCAGTAAAAGGGTGAAAACACATGGAAAGTTTAGGAAAATTCTAAGTAGTTCTCCGGATCAGAATGAGACAAAAGGCAAAATCTGTGTAAGACAGAAATGTAAATTCATAGCGCTGATGTTTAAACAATGGAGTTTTAATTTTAATTATTAAAAGAAATGTTTGTGGGTTTGTTTGTTTGGGTTTTTTTTTAATGTTAAGTCATCTTGCTGTGATTTCCACCTGACCCTTCTTTTCAATCACTACTGTCAAAAGCAATGTATATTAGTCTCAAATAGATTTAATATTCTCTTGGTGTCAGCTGTGAAATGCTGGAATCAATAAGAAGGACTTGGGAGTCTTGGTGGATGGAAGGATGGCCATGAGCCAGGAGTGTGCCTTTGTGGCCAGGTGGGGCAATGCCATTCTGGGGTAGATTAGGAGGGCTGTGGTAAGCCGAGAGAGCTTCTCCTGCCCCTCTGCTCTGCCCTGCTGAGGCTGCATCTGGAGTACTGTGTCCAGTTGTGGGCCTCCCAGTTCAAGAAGGACGTCAGAGAACTGCTTGAGAGAGTCCAGCACAGAGCCACAAAGATGATAAAGGAAGTTGAACATCTTCCTTATGAGGTGAGGCTGACAGAGCTGGGGCTTGGAGCTTGGAGAGGAGGAGACTAAGAGGTGACCTCATCAATGGTTATAAAGATGTGCAGGTGAGTGCCAGGAGGCTGCAGCCAGGCTCTGCTGGGTGATGCCCATGACATGACAAGGGCAATGGGTGGAAGCTGAGGCATAGGAAGTGCCATGTGAACCTGAGGAAGATTTTTTTTTCCCTGTGAGTGTGACAGAAGCCTGGAACAGGCTGCCCAGGGGGGTTGTGGAGTCTCAATCTCTGGAGATATTCAAGAGCTGCCTGGATGAGTTCCTGTGTGATCTGCTCTGGGTGATCCTGCTCTGGCAGGGGGGTTGGACCAGATGATCTTTCGAGGTCCCTTCCAGCACCCGACATTGTGTGATTCTGTGATTCTGTGAAGCATGGTTTCACCTGTCAGATAAAAGTAAAATAAATTCAAACATATCACCTCATATTCCTTCGGCTGAAAGTTTTTAATTATTTTTTTCCCTACAGATGTTCTACCTTTATTCCACAGTGCATACTGTTTTTCAATTGCTAAAAGAAGAAAAATATATTTAAAAAAATAGAGAAAGACTGAGAAAAATGCTTACAATCAATTTCATTTCACCATTTACACTGTTTTCCTGTCAAGAACTATATTCTGAAGTAAGCACAACTCTTTTTATATGCCACAACCTCAAGACAATTTTGGCACATTCCAGCCCTTGCTAATGATTTGTTATTTTGTTTTCATCCACCTAACTTCACAGGTTGGATACCTTTGAAGTGATTCTTGAACCTGTGTTTAAACTAAAAACTTCTAAGTTCTGCAAAACTGCATTCAAACCTAAAGCAGACTTACAGACAGCAGCTGGCAAGACGATAAGCTCACACGACTTGCCAAGCAGCTCAGGCAGCAGCGCACTAGAAAGGATGGAATTGCTGCTGCTGCAATGACAGAGGCATGTTGGCTCTCCTCTTATTGCCAATTGGTTTAGTTGGCTGAATTTCTGCTCCTTTGTCTGTATCTTTCAGTATTTATTTGACAGACTCTTTCACAGTGGTTCTTTTTCTGGAAGACAAGTGGAA
This sequence comes from Tricholaema leucomelas, assembly GCA_013400475.1. Classification (NCBI taxonomy): domain Eukaryota; kingdom Metazoa; phylum Chordata; class Aves; order Piciformes; family Lybiidae; genus Tricholaema lacrymosa; species Tricholaema leucomelas. Next base: position 20,648 of record WAAF01004493.1, read on the forward strand.
AATATATCACTTCATAGGTTTGAGCAAATGCTCTTCTACCTGCTAATGTAAAAATATATTTGATTAGTGCTGATGCATCACTGTGAAAAGTCAGGAAGAAAGTGAGAACTCTAACTCGCCCCTTTTGCGCAAGTACTTCAATCATCTTTTTCCCTTTCTTTCTCTCTTATTCCCTTAGTCCCAGACCCTTTCCTTCAGCTTATGTGATTTTTTCAGAATACCTTGTGTCTTCTGCAGCACAAATCTTTCAGAAAACCATTTAAATTATGGTCTACACAATCCTTTAGCATCTTGAAAAGCTCTCTGAAGATGAAAAGCAAGAGTTATATACCAGTAGGCTTTTATCCTAAGACTACTATTTTAATTCTGACGGGTTTATTTTTCTTTTACCCTGTTCCCTTCTCTTCTTCCTTTCCTCCATCTGTACCTGTTATGAACAGATTAGTTTAAATATGAGTTTGGAGTGAAATGCAATGAGGCCGATTCCGAAGTTATTAAATAATCTATTAATATATACAAAGATAATTCCCCCCCAACTTATTTACAACTATCCACACAAGTTCTTGGATGCAGTTAGCAGAACTACTTTACAGAATGTGTCTATACAATGGAAATATCAAAGGTTTTAGAAACATCCTTGATAGAGAGTCTCATGGCTTAACTCACCGCTTGTGAAGCTAGCTAAATTCCTTTGGCAATTTGAATAAAGAATGAAGATTGCTCACTAGTCCTCAGTCAAATGTCTGTGGCCCAAAACGTAGGCAGGAAAATATCTAATAGAAGTCCTGTGGTGCACTCCACGTGGAATCGGCTGCTGGCACTGCAGGCTGAGGTGGCGGGCGGGTGGCAGGTAAGTGAGGAACGAATGAGCACACAGGCAAGCAGGCAAGCACCTATGCACCTGTTTACCCCCTTTTATAGGATAACGGCCAAGGCTAATGGTCTCATTGGCCACATTACCACCCAATCACCTTTGGCAATCACCCAGATACATCCAAAAAAGGAAGAACTCACAGGCTGCGCTCTTCCAAAAATGGGGGGATGCATACGCCTTGCACGCGACAGGGGCATGGTCTTATGGACCCCTCTCATGCGACCAGACCAAACCAGATTAGGTTGTCAGGGTTTCTCTGCCCTGTTTTCCTGCCTCTGGCTGCAATACAGAAAGGCAGGTAAACACGCTCAAGCCTATTCTGTGATCCTTGGGACTCTCCACCACAGTACCCGCTGACAAGACTTATCAGTCCAAACTTTCCATCCTGTCTCTCAGGTATTCAAGTTTTAAAATACTGGGGGAGGGGTTTTTGGTTGAATTCCTCTGTTGAAAACCTGGATCTCACCATTCTGAAATGAAATTTCTTGTGAAAATTGAACTAAACATGAAAAAATCCTGGAGTTTGCACCCCTCAAACAACAGCAGAAATAAGGATGCAGAGAATTTCTGCAGGAGACCTGAATGCTGACAGCTAAAAGACAGAGTGTGAATGTGGGTAGACTGTCATTCACTCCACCCAAGCACTAAGGTGAAGCAGTGATAGGTATAACCCAGCAATAGTGCTTGCCACAGAGCATTTTCTTCAGATCCATTCCAGCTAGCCTTATTGAATTTCCTTAAACTCTCCAGAGACACTAAAGTACTGAGGTACTTACCCATTTCAGAAGGCCTGGTTATAAGCTATGCCAATGTAGTTTTCTTGTGCGTTCAGTAACATCTATTTTAAGCATATTGAGCAATCAATTTAAGCTTGTTATTGTCACCAGGGTTTGAAAATTTAATAAGCAATTACATGAGTCCATTCTTTTCTTTTTAATTTTTACTAAGATGTTGTTCAATTTCAGACCCTAAAGCAATCATGCTCTCCAGAATATTGAACTGAACGAGTCCATGAGTCAGACAAGCTCTAAACTGTATTTTTCCTTACTGATTTATTTCTTCGAACGATACAGTATCTCCTTGTGGAACGAATGAAAAGGAGATGCAAATCAGAAGTTAGACCATAAATACAAGGTACTGCAATGCTTATCAAATCAATGGGCAGCAGACCAACGACTTTCTTCCTATTTTTTTGTTATTGTGTTGCTCTGCTTTCTGTCAGTACCTAACGGAGGAGGGAAAAAAAGTGTCCTCGTTCAAAATGCAATTCCCTGTGCAGCTCCATATGTCCCTCGTTGATCTTAGAAGAGAATGTCCAGAGAATCTACAATTGCATAACTGAATTACTTTGGTTTCCTTTTTCCATTTCCTTTTCCCATTTTTTTAAACAAAGGACCTTTTTTTCTCCAGTGTTTTTCTAATTTAATTTTGACTTGAAGGAAAAACGTTGCTTAAATTATTTTTTTATTATTCACCAAGAAGACCAGCAAAGTGTTCCAAAATGTGAATGAATTCTATTTTAAACAATAACAATGCTACTCAGATATATTTAGGCTAATAGTTTAATTAAAAAAAAAAAAATCTAATTCTTTTATGTCTATTTCTATAATTTTAATCAGATGTTCTTCAGTACTCATCACACTAGAAATACAAAAGATCAAAGGAAATCCCCCTTGAATAAAGTACAGTTACAGAGACACCTAAATTACTATCCTGGGTATTAATCTAGTGTCTGAGAAGATAGGGCTCAAAAAAAACAGAACTCTGAAAAAATCAAAGGCTTTAAAAGCTGACACTCAGATTTCATCAGAAGAAATTCTTAATGTGTTAAAAATGTACCCTAGTATTAAAATCAGAATAAGAAACATTTTTTTTTTTTAAGAATTGTGTAACCTGAAATTAAATTGAAACTTCAATATGTCTTAGAAAGTGGTCATTGGACTAAAAATATTTTATTCTTAAGCAAGATGCTGTTGCATTCAAATGGAATTTATTTCTATAGTGAAATGAAAACATAGGGTTAAATAAATCAAACTCTACAGATTGCGACTCCAGCAGCAATAATAAGTGTACACCATTTTAGGGACTGCATCTTTTCATTATTAACTAAAAGCCCTAGTAATATGTCAGGAACAATTTCACTATCTAGTAGATGCTTAAATTTTCTTCTAAGAAAATCCTTTTTGATAAAGTTAGCTTTTGTCTAATTCTTCTGTTTCACCCTAGAGAAAATCCATTTGATTCTTGATTATAAGAAAGGCTCTTGGACAAAAATCTTTGTGGCTATCATCAAATGGGGTTTTTTTGTTTGTTTTGTTTGGTTTTTTTTATGTTTCTGGGCACAGATAGGACCACTTAAAGTCAGAATAATACAGACTTTATTTGGAGTGTCTTTGTAGAGTTCTGACCAAAATCTATTTTTGGAGGTTCTTTAAAGCTAGGTTACTTCTTTACTTCAGTTTCTTTATTTACACTCTTCTTCTCTAGGTCTTCCTGGTAGAAAAATTGGTAATGGATGTCAAAACAGTATGCAATACTATGTCACTATCATGCAGGTCAGTCATAAAATGTCATGAATTTGCTGTAGCTAGAATAGCACTATCTCAGTTTTAGTATGTATTTATTTCTCCTCTCTTTCCACTGCTCCAAAAATAAAACCCTCTTGAAAAAGTAAATGAGCAAGGCAAAAGAGTCATGACTGCTGTATGCATTCCTAATATAAGCAGATCTCCATTTGTGAGTGGAAAAATACATGAGAGATTGCTCTGTTATCTGCACTTATTTTCAGGCAATTTCCTTTTGTTTACAGAAATGCATGTCTACAGTCCAGGATGAGGTTACTGTGGATTAGATGAGATGTTTTTGTTCTCAGTGAAATGGCCAATATCCACTTGAAAAATTGACTTACAATCTGGAAAAAACAGATTGTGACAAACTCTTTGGAGTGGTGGCCTTTGTTACAATGGGCAAAATTCCCACCTGCCAAATACAGCTCCCTTGCTTTACATCTGCACCAAAATTGTGGGAGCATAGCTAATTATTTTCAACAACCGTCAAATTATGAGTTCTCTGAGCGCAGAAATACGGTGGAAACTGAAAGCTCCTAATAATTCAGGCCACTGAATCTCAAGGCTTTCTTAAAAAAAAATGGCTCATAAAGTGAGTGCTTTTAAAATAAATAAATAAGTGTAAATAAACAAACAAATATTTGAAACAAACGAACAAATTAAAAATCCTGAAACAACAAAGAAAGCAAACCCACCATCTTTAACATACCATTTTTTTAAAACAGATTAAATTAAATGTCTTCTTTTGTTTGGGTTTTCCCGCAGCATGGCAGATTTAGGAGAAAGTATAGGGCATTGTTTACATAACATTCTGCAGAAAGAAAAGCTCCTGATGCACAAGTATCACCCTGATTTGGGAAGACAGCAGTACTGAGGCTAGCTCCGCTGGAACGTGGTTTGTTTGTTTGTTTGTTTGTTTGTTTTGAAGCTTTTTCAAAGCTTTTTTGCTTACTTTGGGGCTCTCCCAACTGGAGAAGCCCAGAAAGGGGCAAGGCAGCAGCAGGCGTGGCAGAATACGTGTCCCAAGTCGACGCTGGAGAGTGATGCAGCAGGGGCAGTGCCGGACACGCGAGTGATTTAAAGGAGGAGCAGCAGCTGCGTGAGACCCTGATTCAGGAGGAGAGCAGCTCTCTGCTGAGCCCGGCCCACAGCACACCAGAGAGAGAAAACAAAACAGAACAAAACAACAATCCAAACAACTCCCGCCAGTTCCTCGAAGGAAGTGAAGCATGGTCAAAACTCGCTCAAAGGCTACTTGTAAAACTGTGGGTACCTAAACAGAGCCCACCTGCAGGCATGCAGGAGTCCAAGCAACTGGCTGTGATGAGTGTTGGAGCCTGACACTTGAGGTTGCGGGTGGCAGAGACAATGGCTGCATTAGGTATGAGCAGAACAATGGCCTGCTTAACCTAGTGGCTGAACTTAAGGATGAAGTGGAAAGGCTAAGGGCTATAAGGGAATGTGAAAGGGAGTTGGATTTACGGCACCAGGCTCTACAGCAGAGCACCTCAGCAGAGGGAGGTGACTCAAGAAACAAGGGAGAATGGACACAGGTGCCTGTCAGAAGGGTCAAGGGAAACGCCTTCCAGCCTCTCTCACCTTCTCAGTTTCCCTTGCACAACAGATATAGGGCACTAGAGGCTGAGGGTGGGGTGGTTTGGAGACAGAAGCATCACCATCTGGGAGGTTGACTAAAGTAAATCAGTTGCCCCCTTGCATCAGAACTTGTACCCCCAAAAAAGAGGAGAGTAATTGTTATTGGTGATTCCCTTCTGAAGGGGACAGAGGGCCTCATATGCCAGCCAGACCCCTTCTATGGGGAAGTCTGCTGCTTCCCTGGACCCAGGGTCAAAGATGTTACCAGAAGGCTGCCTACTGTAGCACAGCCCTCTGATTGCTATCCCTTGTTGGTTAAACAGGTGGGGAAAGATGAGGTTGATACCAGAGGTCTAAAATCAATCAAAAGGGAGTTCAAGGCACTGGGAAGAGTAGTTGAGGGATTGGGGACACAGGTAATCTTTTCATCCATACCCTTACTCCCAGGTCAGAATGCCAAGAGAAACATGAAATCATGACTGATTAAGAAGTGGCTCAGAGGCTGGTGCCACCAACAAAACTTTGGGATCTTTGATCTTGGGGAACTTTATATGGCCCTGGGTCTGCTGGCAACTGTTGACAGTGACAGATGGGGTACATCTGTCTCAGAAGGGGAGAAAGATCCTGGCACATGAGCTGGTGGGGCTTGTTGAAAGGGCTTTAAACTGGACTGGAAGGGGGAGAGAGTTAAACACAGCAGTACTAGAGACAGAAGAAGGCTGAGGGTGGTAGGCCAGAGACAGGGGTAAATTCAGCAGTCCAGCTGAAATGTATGTGCACTAATACACACAGTATGTGTAATAAACAAGAGGAGCTGGAAACCTTGGTAGCAGAGGAAAACTATGATCTTGTCATCACAGAAATGTGGTGGGATTACTCACACAATTGGAGTGCTGTAATCAAGGCAACAGACTCTTCAGAAGAGGCCCGCGAGGGAGACTGGGTGGAGGAGTCACCATTTGCAATAGGGATGCTCTGGATGTCATGGAGGTAGGGATTAAGGTTGATCAGTTTGAGTCCCTGTGGGTAAGAATTAAGGGGAAGGCCAACAAGGCTGACATCCTGTTTGGAGTATGTTGTAGACCACCCAACCAGGAAGAAGAGGTTGATTTATTATTCTTTAAGCAGCTGGAGACTGCCTCAATATGCTGCCCTTGTTCTTGTGAATGACTTTAACATGTCAGACATCTGCTGGGACTTTAACACTGCAAAGAAGAGGCAGTCTAGAAAGTTCCTAGAGTGCATGAAGGACAACTTCTTATCTCAGCTTTTACCCCTACCAGGGGTGCAGCCCTGCTTGACTTGCTATTCACAAATAGAGAGAGGCTGGTGGAGGATGTGGTGGTTGGAGACTGTCTGGGGTCCAATGCCCATGAGATTACAGAGTTTTTCAATATTCAGTGAAATTTTACCTTGAATATTTCTGTATATAACTGCATATACTGTAA
>WAAF01004494.1:0-38899 GCA_013400475.1 Tricholaema leucomelas
CTGGTTGATTTTATGATTCTATGATTCTAAGATGGAAAATGCCTCCATTCCTTATGTTTTCATATTTTTACTATGTCCAAAGATGGATTTAGCAATTGCTTACATGAGACTGACTGTTTAATTTCTGATGAGATGAACATTCAGGTGATGATGATATGATGATATGATGATAAAATTTACCAATTGATATAAATAATGCTAAACTTTTACCAAGTGACACGATAGTTAACCCACTGAAGGAAAGCATGCACACCCTGAATATACCCTTATACAACAAGACAACATTGATCATGGCTCAGAAAATTGGTTTTGTAGATGCTTTTATCTGAATTAATTGTTAATAATTAAAGCTCTCGGTGAAAACCGAATTTTTTTGATATATTTCAAATAACTTTACATCTGAATAAAATAAATAGAATTCCTTAGCTGCAGAAATACATTTAGTTAAAACTTCTTACATCAAAATGATAGTTCTTCATCAAGAAAATGAGTTCCCACTATTGTTTATTAAATCTCTGTAATGAAAACAAAAAGCATTACAACACAGTATCACACAGAATCATGGAATCATTCAGATTGAAAAAGAACCTCAGGATCACCAAGTCCATCCAGTAATCCTACTCTACAAGGTTCACCCTAAACCATATCCCCAAGCACCACAGTCAAGCAACTTTTAAACACATCCAGGGTTTGTGACTCAACCACCTTGCTGGGCAGCCTGTTCAAAAGTCTGACCACTCTTTCTGTGATTTTTTTTCCTGATATCCAGTCTAAACCTACTCAGTCACAGCTTGAGGCCATTCCCTTTTGTTCTACCACTATTCACCTGTGAGAAGAGACCAGCACCAACATCTTCACAGCATCCTTTCAGGTAGCTGTACAGAGGAATGAGGTCTTCCCTCAGCTTCCTCTTTTTCAAGCTAAACGGTCCCAGTTCCTTCAGTCTCTCTTCATAAGATGTATTCTCCAGGCCCTTCGCCAGCTTAGTTTCCCTCCTCTGCACTCAATCCAGCACCTTGATATCACTCTTGTAACAGGGTGCCCAAAACTGAACACAATACTTGAGGTGTGGCCTTACAGAGTACAAGGGGACAATCACCTCTTTAAAAGAGACAGAAAATAGCTTTCCAGTTACAGTGAAATCCTGGCAAAACTCCCATTAGCTCCCATTGCTTTAAAAAGGTTCAAGAAAAGAGATCACTCAGATTACCTGGCAGTTTGCTACTCTTAATAGATGAAGTACCATTCAACTGTACCTACACACATAGTCTAGATAATGAATCTTTTCAAAGTAGTTACAAGAGTAAGAAAAAAAGTTTAAAGTACCAATGTTTTGGTGAATCTCAAGAGAAGATGGTTTATAGATCAGAAAACCAATAAATAGGAAACATGCTGTTTCCTCTCGTAGAAGGAGATATCACAGTGATGGAGAATGCTATCTTACTAAAATCTCACCAATCTGAATTTCAGCAGTGCAATCTTTGAAACATAAGGAGTGGAGAATAGAAAGAAGTCTCAATCAAATAATTCAGAGACATAAACCACCATCCACATAGAACCATAGAATCATAGAATCAACCAAGTTGGAAGAGACCTCCAAGATCATCCAGTCCAACCTCGCACCCAGCCCTGGCCAATCAACTAGACCATGGCACTAAGTGCCTCAGCCAGGCTTTGCTTGAACACCTCCAGGGACGGTGAGTCCACCACCTCCCTGGGCAGCCCATTCCAAAGCCAATCACTCACTCTGGCAACAACTTCTTCCTCCTAACATCCAGCTAAGACCTCCCCCAGACAACTTGAGACTGTGTCCTCTTGTTCTGTTGTTAGTTGCCTGGCAGAAGAAACCAACCCCCACCTGGCTACAGCCTCCCTTCAGGTAGTTGTAGACAGCAATGAGGTCACCCCTGAGCCTCCTCTTCTCCAGGCTGTGCACTCCCAGCTCTCTCAGCTTCTCCTCATAGGGTTTGTGTTCCAGGCTTCTCACCAGCTTTGTCGCCCTTCTATGGACATGTTCCAGCATCTCAACATCTCTCTTGAATTGAGGAGCCCAGAACTGGGCACAGTACTCAAGTTGTGGCCCAGCCAGTGTTGAGTACAGGGGAAGAATAACTTCCCTTGTCCTACTAGACACAGTATTCCTGATACAGGTCAGGATGCCATTCAGATCCAAACAATATTATCTAACATTTTATCCAAGTAACCTGATTTTTTTTCACCAGCTCTTTTCTTGATGATATTGTGTGTATTGGCGTCTATATGTGAAAGGGAATATTTAAATTTCCCAGTGCTAGGTAAAATAATGTTAAATGTGAGGGTTATTTGGGTTACTTAGACAAGTTCCCAGTCAGGGAGCCACAATTTTTTTTTGCCACCCTACCCCATTGTGGGGCAGCAGAAGCCCCATCCCTAGGGGGACTGGCATGCAGAGGGAATTGCTTGTTTGTCCCAGTAGGTGATCATGAAGCTGAGAAAAGAGAATTTGCTGTATTTTACTGGCATGACCTGAAAGAGAAACTCCTTCCTCGGCAATCCTTGTGGGAGGTAGGAATTAACAGCCTGTTCAAAATAGATTTAGGCACTTAGTGCCATGGTTTAGTCGATTGGACGGGACTAGGTGATGGTTGGACTGGATGATCTTAGAGGTCTCTTCCAACCTGGTTGATTCTATGATTCTATGATTCTAATGCAGCTGACAAGCACCACACCCCAACACCTTCCCAAAAGAAAAACAAATAATAAAACCATAGAAAAGAACTCAAGATCATGAGAAAAGCATTCCTAGATTTCTAACTTGACTCTAAGGAGAAAACTAATATTGTAAGAACATGTCAAATACAGAAGCTTAGATATGGAGAAAATAAATTATCTTATCTAATTTAGTATATCCTGCATCAACAGAAACAGACTGTGGGAATATTCATGGTATATACACCAAAGAAACATGCTGTCTTTCATTTTATTAATAATTAAAGCTATCAGCAAGCCATCTTTGACTAACAGTTATGATCCAAAGCATTTTAAAACCAGACAATATAAATTTACAAATACACTATAGTTTTTCCCATGAAACTGATATTCAGATGATCATTTTGAATAAGCAAGTCAAGTGAAAGCTGTCAAGGCAGTACTCAGAGAATCACAGAATCACAGACTGTCTTAGATTGGAAAAGACCTTCAAGAATGTCAAGTCCAATCATGAGTTTCACACTGACCAGTCCTTAACTAAACCAAATCCCTCAGCACAACATCTAATCACTAGGAATCACTATGGTTAGAAAGGACCACCAGCATCATCCAGTCCCACCTTCATCCCAGCATCCTTCATCACTAGACCATAGCCTCAAGCGCCACATCCACTCTTTTTTTAAACATCTCTAGGGATGGCGACTCCACCACCTCCCTGGGCAGCCTGTTCCAGTGCCTGACCACCCGCTCAGTAATGAGCTTCCTCCCAAAATCCAACCTAAACCTCCCTTGATACAACTTGAGGCCACTCCTATACAAGTTGGATGATGTGTGGAACATAATAGCCTTGTATATGGATAGATCTTGCTATATCTGCAGTTGTTTCATTGAAGGTCACTCATCAGAGAAAACAAACAAAAAAATAACTCTAAGTGAATCCAAGTTCCTCCTGCCTTAAGCAGAAAGGAGTTTCTTGAGTCCCTCTAGTGGGGTATAATTGACTGCAAGAACCTCTTTTCTGGTACTAGTGGTTTAACATTTGCTAGTTATTTCTTAAGTGTTCTAGATTCCCTGTTCTCATCTGTATAACACTTTTCATGACCATTGCAAACAACCTATAAAAATACAGGTCAGTAGTGAGACTCCTTGTGCTAGTTTGAGATTAGCTGGGATATTTTGGTAAGAAAAATTAGATTATAGGCTGTGAAAAGGAAACAATGTCTGCTGCACTCATAGGCTTGCTGAGATGTATAAGAACAAGAATACAAACACAGATAAGGGAGTCACTCTGGGAGTCTCCCTCTGGGCTTTGGAGTGAACTTCTCTCTCTAACCTAACCTGCCATCTGTGTGACTAATCCATCTGCTTCCTAATCCGCCTGGCCGACCCTCCAAATTTACCTTGAAGTAAGCAAGATCTGGGGTAAGGTAGAGGGGTGAGAAGGTGGAAGGGTGGTTGGGAGCCCCTCCTGGGGACTCAGGTTTCTGGGAGGGCTGTTGTGTTTCTGTATTACTTTTTAACTTGTATATTTCTGTATATATATATTGTAAATACCTGTTTGTCTCTTGTGCTAAGCTGTAAATACAAAGCTTCATTCAATTTCTGGAGCCGCTGAGTCTAGTCTGGGTGATTTTCCAAAGTTTGGGAGGGCTGGGAACACCCAAACCATCACACTCCTGAATATCAAAATTATATTCATTTTGAGAAATAAAATCTCACACCACAATATTTGCCATTACAGTCACCAAAAAAGTGAGGTTATTTTCTAGTCTGAAAACATTGTTAATAAGAAAAGGAAACTGCTCCCCAGATCTGTATTCAAGCAAAGAGGAAATTTCTTCCTCTTTTTGTGGGCTGTCCTGTCATTAAGTTATATAGCTGTGGATTTTAAGATGAAAGTTTTGCTCAGTTTTTTCATTGAAAGAGGCTCTCTGAAGAATGAAAAAGGCCTTGGTAAGGTCATGAACTGAAAAGCTGTTACTTGTCCATTATGGGAAACTTTAGAAGGTCAGAAGTGATCATAATCTAACAAAAAAGCTATATTATAATGTGCTGAAGCTGTATCTCACATTTGCAGGTTTGGGGTTTTTTTTTAATTGATGTGATATGTAGAGGAGTACTACAAACTATTAGGCAATGGCAGCAGTTGGGGAAATGAGATTTCACTGACATATTGAGCACTCATTAAGCACTCTTCATATGAAAAGTCCCCCATTTATCATCCCTCAGCAGTTGTGTTTTTGAAGACCGAGAGCCTTGGCACTCCTTGCGAAATTCTTAAGTAATGCAATTAAATGTACACCAAATGTAAAAGTTTAACCCTCCTGGGGGAGTGGTCTTGACCCTGACTCCAGGCCCTCTTGACTCCTCCCCAGGGGTGTGCCTGAATGCTTAGCCCACTCCCACTTCCTGCCTAGCCCTCTATAAAAACTGTTTTGTTCCTTCTTGCCCTGCCCTCCTGCTTGACAACACCACTCTCTTGTTCCTGCTGCTCTTCGTTTTACCACTTGGCCATCAGTTCACAAGGTGGACAAACCCATTGCCATCAATCTGCTTGTGTACATGTATTTTGTATCTTGTTTTCCCTTCCCTAGACCTCTTTGTAACTCCCCTACCTCAAATACCTTTTATTCATTGTTAACGTTTTCTCTCTTAACTTCCAAATCAAGGTGAGACTATTTATTTGGGAGTGTTTTACCTTTTCCTCTCTACATCTAATTCCTTTTCTTTGAAAAAAAAATGGAGGAAAGAGGAAAAGGCATCCTGTAAATTGTTACTGGTTCTATTAACTATATTTGAGTCTCTGGGAAGTTTAAATGAGAACCGAGACACCAGAATGTACCAGAGAAGTAGAATGAATCAGCTTTTCCATTCCTTTATTCTTTGTTTATAGCAATAAATGCACATATTTGACAGGGTTATGGCACTGCCTTTCTAGTCTGCTGAAGTGCTGAACAGTATACAGAAATAGAATTACTGCTTGATGATAGAAGCAAACTAATTTTTCCCAATGCCCTGTACCTTTCCCTGCACATTACAGACTTTTCTGATATAAAGCCACCTTGAAAAACACATCTGCTGTTTCTGAGTAACTTCCCACTGCTTTCAACTTTTTAGAATCAGTTTATAAAGATACGAATTATGTATAAAATGGAAGTTCTTGCCATCCACACTACAAAGCACAAGGAATAAAAAAGAAACTTTGAGATTACTGTGGTTTGATGCTTCTTCCCTATCCATTATCCAATAAGACTCTAGATGTCTTCAGAGAAGACTGTATTTTAAACAGATTTTTCACTTCCTTCTTATTGTGTTCTTCTTCTAAAGGCAGGTACAGAAGAATAGTTTGACAGTATATATATTGGCATTTTTTTCAGAGTAAATAGCACTTTAATATCAAGCACCAAGTTTGTGTCTTTATCATAGAATCAACCAAGTTGGGAGAGACCTCCAAGATCATCCAGTCCAACCTAGCACCCAGCCCTGTCCAATCAACTAGACCATGGCACTAAGTGCCCCTTCCAGGCTTTTCTTGAATGCCTTCAGGGATGGCAACTCCACCACCTTCCTGGGCAGCTCATTCCAATGCCAATCACTCTCTCTGGCAAGAACTTACTCCTAACATCCAGCCTACACCTCCTCCAGCTCAACTTGAGACTGTGTCCCCTTGTTCTGTTGCTGGTTGCCTGGGAGAAGAGACGAACCCCTACCTGGCTACAGCCTCCCTTCGGGTAGTTGTAGACAGTAATTAGATCTTTAAGTATTCTCACCACAGAATTTGCTCAGGTTACCATTAACCAACATGTAATGGCCACTGCCTTTTAATGCACACTGCCTTTATCTCATTTAATTGTATTTTTTTTGACTACATTTTTGGGACCCATAAATATCTCACAATAGAAACAGTAATCTAAATCCTTTAATTCCTACACAAATGGAACTCCAAAAGACATGGAGCCAGTGGGAGATTTATAGGCCCAAAACCGAGGGACCAAGATCTGGCTAACTGATCTGCATTTGAACTTCATGACTTTTCAAAGATACTTTCTGATTTTTAATGTCAGAATTATAATGAGTCAAATTTTAATCAAGGAATTCAGACCATCCTTTTTCTGGTAGACTCAAATTGGTGAAGAACAGCTTGTAATTGTAAAGCCGATGTCATTTTAGGCTACGGTTGGCCATAGTTCTCTGGACTAAGTGCTTGAAACAGTTGTATTGCAAATACTGAAGCCCAAAGGAACATCTACTTAAAATTCTCCAGTGTAAAACATTCTGCTCTTTCACGTTTCCTTAGAATTATCTCTGCATGAAAAAAACTAGAAGCTAAAGTTAAAAACTAAAAAGAATGGAACCTAAATAATTTCACAAGTCAGATACAGATTCTCTCCATTTGTTTTAATTTAATTTTTAATGTTGTAGGCAGCAAAGTGGATATTTATCCAGTGAGAAGTATACCTGAATTACTACATCTACTATGAGAAAAACATAATATCAAGTCTTTCAGTTGTGCTCAGTTAGGGCATCTTTCTTAATTACTTGTTTATGGACATCACATTACAGAAGCTATGAAACCATCAGCAGGTAGATATTAGAATACATGAAGAAATGATGATTCAAGTTCCTTTTTTTCAAGACTTGTATCTCATTACAATTTAATTTTTTTCTAAAGACTATTTGAAGTTCAATTTTTAGGAATTCTTGGAGGTAACAGAGAGGTTCTATTACCCTTCTGTTACTCTTGAGTGAATATGCTCACCACTGAATTAAAGTTATTTCTTTAATGAGAAAACTATATTCTCTAGGTTCTTCTTTCCAAATTAAGAGCAGGAACATCACTTAATGGCATCCTGGCCTGTATCAGGAACAGGGTGGACAGTAGGACAAGGGAGGTTATTCTTCCCCTATACTCAGCACTGCTCAAGCCACACCTTGAGTACTGTGTCCAGTTCTAGGCCCCTCAATTCAAGAGAGATGTTGAGGTGCTGGAACATGTCCATAGAAGGGTGACAAAGCTGGTGAGAGGCCTGGAACATAAACCCTATGAGGAGAGGCTGAGGGAGATGGGGTTGTTTATTCTGGAGAAGAGGAGGCTCAGGGGTGACCTCATTGCTGTCTACAGCTACCTGAAGGGAGGCTGTAGCCTGGGTGGGGGTTGGTCTCTTCTGCCAGGCAACCAGCAACAGAACAAGGAAACACAGTTCCAAGTTATGCCGGGGGAGGTATAGGCTGGATATTAGGAGGAAGCTCTTCCCAGAGAGAGTGATTTGCCATTGGAATGGGCTGCCCAGGGAGGTAGTGGAGTTGCCATCCCTGGAGGTGTTCAAGCAAAGCCTGTCTGAGGCACTTAGTGCCATGGTCTAGTTGTTTGCCAGGGCTGGGTGATTGGCTGGACTGGATGATCTTGGAGGTCTCTTCCAACCTGGTTGATTCTATGATACTATGATATTAATACTTTAAGTGAGCTGCAGAAGGAGTCTTTTATTCCAGATATAATACCTAGAGAATGTGGTGAATTGACTGTAATGAATTGAATGTGGTGAATTGAATGTCATGAGTTTACATTCACCAGAGAATGTAAATTCTCTAATAGATTAGTGAATGCTAATCCCTCCATCTAAGAGCACATTTATGTTTCTGTCCTCAGAATATTTTTCTGTACTGTAAATGCAAATTGAAAGAGATTTCTTGCAATTTGTTTAGCTTCCCAATTGCCAGTGTCCTGGTTTAAACCCGCGCTAACAAGCAAGCAAGCCCTCAACACAAAGATTGGGAGGGAAAGTAACACAAAGAACCCTGGGTTGAGATAAGGAGTTGAATGGAAATATTACAATGTGCTATTACCTTAGCTAAAGCAGAAACAGCATCAGAAGTCAATCAGACATAAAATGACCCCCCCACACACACCCCAAGCCCACAGCCAGTCCAGCTGAAAATGCCAACAGCCCAAGCCAGAAACCAGAAAGAGCAACCAGAAACAGGAAACCTATGTTACAATCAGAACTACAAACTCCATGATACTTTGCTCTGGCCAACACTTTCATTTTAAAGCCAGCATGACACCTGCATCATATCAAATATTCATCAGAAGATTCAAATGGTTAAATCCAGGAAAACTAGAAAGGGGCAAAAACTCGTGTCTGACATTTCTTCTTGATCTTTTTGTAGGCCCCCGTCAGATAATAAATTATAATTATAGATCATCAATCTGCTGATGGATGATGAGAGATTCTTCCTCAAAAATGCCAAAGTATTCTAGGCATCTGCCCTAAGTTTCAGCAAACTTACATTGCAGAAATGCAATCTTTTTATTGGATCTTGCATTGATGACTTCAGATAATCTCAATGTAGGTAATTCATCTGGTTTTCAGAACTGTGCTTATAATTTTCAAATCTTTACATAGGATGTGAATCATTTTTCATTAACTTCTAAGGAAAAAAAATCCCTCTCTTTGTAGGTCATAGAATCATAGAATCAGTCAGGGTTGGAAGGGACCACAAGGATCACCCAGTTCCAACCCCCCTGGCATGGCCAGGGACACCCTACCCTAGATCAGACTGGCCGAGCCTCATCCAGCCTGGCCTTAAACACCTTCAGGGATGGGGCCTCAACCACCCTCCTGGGCAACCCATTCCAGGCTCTCACCACTCTCATGCTGACAACTTCCTCCTCACGTCCAGCCTGAAGCTACCCACCTCCAGCTTTGCTCCATTCCTCTCATCCTGTCACTCCTGATATCCTGAAAAGTCCTTCCCCCAGCTTTTTTGTAGGCCCCCGTCAGATACTGAAAGGCCACAAGAAGGTTGCCTGGGAGCCTCTTCCTCTCCACACTGAACAGCCACAACTCTTTCAGTCTTTCCTCATCAGAGAGGTGCTCCAGCCCTCTGACCATCCCAGTGGCCCCTCTCTGGACACGCTCCAGCATGTCCACATCCTTCTTTTAATGGGAGCTCCAGAACTGGATGCAGTACTCCAGGTGGGATCTGAACAGAGCAGAGTAGACGGGGAGAATCACCTCCCTTGTCCTGCTGGCCACACTACTCCTGATGCAGCCCAGGATCTGCTTGGCCCTCTGGGCTGCAAGTGCACACTGCTGGCTTATGGCATGCACTAATTGTGTTAGTTATTTGACTGTAAATACTGTGCTTTATCATGAAACAATCACTAGCTAATGCGACCCGAGCAAGCATTTCACCATGACTGTTACCTTTTCACTCTCCTACATGTTCAGCTGCATCATGGTGAAAGAAAACAGAGTAAATTATTTCTCCAATGTATTATTGCATTTGTCTGGAGGCAATTTTCTGACTGAAATGACATGAAATCCACTGGGAAACAAGAGCTATGGACCTTATAAATATGCAGCCGTCTCTTCTCTGATCAAGCTTTTGGCCATGTTGCTGTGACTGTCACAATAAGCAGAAATGCTATGGGAGAAAAATAAAAAGGTTCTGCTTTAAATTCCTCAGTGCGTTCCCTAGCACCCACAAAATAGTTGTCTGTTGTGGACACTACAGAGCCTGAAAATCTATTACACATACAGCTGGCAGATGCTGTCAGCTGCAGTGGTGGCTGTTAATCGTTTCAGAATGTCAGAGTCAGTAATAAAATAATCATTACAAATGTCTATTCTTTGAGGTGTGATGTTAATGATTTGGAGAATTTTCTGTCTTTTGTGTCTATCAGAAATTCCTTGTATATCCCAGCCTTCTCCTCTTACTATGTATTGTTTATCAAATAAAACATGGAAGAAAGCTATTGGAGAAATGACATAAAAATTATTTGCCTGGACAGAATACAACCATTATTATCTCCTGCTGACTGTAGGCTCATTGTTACTGCATGTTCATGTATCCAATTAGAATTTCTGTAAGCCAGGAGTTTAGATTCTGCCAGCAATATACTGCAACTGGCACATTGCTCCCTCCTCACCTCCTGAGTTTTGAATGGTTATTACCATTCTGATTTAGCAGGGCTATGATGTAGTAAAGAAAATCTATCAACGAGTCCAAAATGGCTGAGAGCATTTCTTTGGACTTTTGGTTTTTACTTTGTGACCTTAGCTCAACAGGACCACAGCTGACTACAGAAATGTCTCTTATTTGCTCTGTTGGGTGTCAGTAGATTAAATAGTGACCCCAAATCAGTCTGATAACAGATGTGTACTTAATACAGAGATACATCTGTGTGAACTTCGGTAACTAAGGCTGACACCTACTGCATGAAGCTCAGGAAGAGCTAAATAGGAATTGGCCCCATTCTAGAGAAGCAGTCTTTTGTTATTGTTTCTACTGTCTGGGTGACCTAAAAAGAATTGTGCATGGGTGGAGGCCAAAGTCAGAGTGAAGTTTGAGAAAATGTTGTATGATTGATTTTCAACAGAGTAGTAAGAAGGAAAAAATCACAAAGAATCCTGAAGTCAGCAACCAATGCACAAAACTCAGAATGTCTGAGTCTATGAGTGAGAATTCAAATGTGCATGTACAAAAGCTCTCTAAGCCTGCAGCAGCTCCCTT
This sequence comes from Tricholaema leucomelas, assembly GCA_013400475.1. NCBI lineage: Eukaryota > Metazoa > Chordata > Aves > Piciformes > Lybiidae > Tricholaema lacrymosa > Tricholaema leucomelas. The sequence goes on from WAAF01004494.1 coordinate 11,206, forward strand.
ATACATTAATGTATGTATTATGTAATGTTAATAATGGTGTTTCTAGTATCCTGCAGGTGCTGAACTTCACAGACTCCAAAAGGGTACCTGGGGACTGACCTGCCAGCTCCTAAAGAAACACTAGTTTGTTATTTGCTTTCACTTGAGCTGTTCTCTGCAAAAAAACATTTTTTCCTCTCTATGTATGTATCCTTTCATGAAATAGGAGTCTACTTTTATTCCCAGAAGTGAAATCCATCATTCTAAAAAGGACATTATAATTTTAGATGTGAACAACTCAGTCTGCATATTTGTGTATTCAAAAGATCTACCCAAACAAGAAGCATAAAGTATTTATTTTGGTTTTACCTGGTACCAAGGGTCAAATGTTCATCTTCGATTAGCTTTGTTTAGCCTCTGAGCTCAAGAGAAAAAGATGGAAGGTGGGGATAAACATCTATGATTTTCATTCTTCACAAGCTTTCTTTGCATATACTGAGTATCAGCTTTGCAAAGACACAAGCTCTACCGAGAATATTAATATAGTCTGCAAAAGCCACCCACCAAATAAGGAGCTGATAAAAGAGAGAAGTGACAAGCTAAAGGGAACAAAGCATGATCTGACTGACATATTCAAAAGTAAAGATGTAAATTGAAAAATTCCAACTCTACGACAAACTATTTTTAGGTATCTGATCCTGGAATTACAGCAAACTTTGATGATCTCATTTTTTCTGTTTCTGATTACACCTTCTTTTCCCTAAGATTGACCTATTGTATTTTCTTTTTATACCCATACTACATTGAATGGAATTCTTCCTCCATGTTTTCTACACTTTTCATACTTTTCCTCTTTTAATTTTGGATTTTACTTGCTTTGTCTGTATTTCCAAATTCCACTTTGTTCCCATAGAATCATAAAATCAACCAGGTTGAAAGACCTCCAAAATCATCCAGTTCAACCTATCACCCAGCCCTGGCCAATCAACTAGACCATGGCACTAAGTGCCTCAGCCAGGCTTTTCTTGAACACCTCCAGGAATGGCGACTCCACCACCTCCCTGGGCAGCCCATTCCAATGCAAATCACTCTCTCTGGAAAGAACTTCCTCCTAATATCCAGCCTATACCTCCCTCAGCACAACTTGAGACTAGACTGTGTCCCCCTGTTCCATTGCTAGCTGTCTGGCAGAAGAGACCAACCCCACCTGGCTACATCCTCCCTTCAGGTAGGTGTAGACAGCAATGTCCTGCACCTGGGTCGGTGCAATCCCAGGCACAGATACAGGCTGGGTGATGAATGGCTGGAGAGCAGCCCTGAGGAAAAGGACCTGGGGGTCTGGGTCGACGAGAAGCTCAACATGAGCCGGCAGTGTGCACATGCAGCCCAGACAGCCAACCGAGTGCTAGGCTGCATCAAGAGAAGTGTGGCCAGCAGGGCAAGGGAGGTGATTCTCCCCCTTTACTCTGCTCTCGTCAGACCCCACCTGGAGTACTGTGTGCAGTTCTGGAGCCCCCAATACAAGAAGGACATGGAACTGCTGGAGCGGGTCCAAAGGAGAGCCACGAAGATGATCAGAGGGCTGGAGCACCTCTGCTATGAGGACAGGCTGAGAGAGTTGGGGCTCTTCAGCCTGGAGAGGAGAAGGCTTCGAGGAGACCTTATAGTGGCCTTCCAGTATTTGAAGGGAGCCTACAGGAAAGCTGGGGAGGGACTATTTACACGGTCTAGTAATGTTAGGACGAGGGGGAATGGGTTTAAGCTGGAAGAGGGGAAATTTAGACTGGATGTTAGGAGGAAGTTCTTTACAGTGAGGGTGGTAAGGCACTGGAACGGGTTGCCCAGGGAGGTTGTGGATGCTTCCTCCCTGGAGGTGTTTAAGGTCAGGCTGGATGAGGCCTTGGGCGAGCTGCTCTAGTGGGAGGTGTCCCTGCCTGTGGCAGGGGGTTGGAGCTGGATGATCCTTGAGGTCCCTTCCAACCTAAACCATTCTATGATTCTATGATTCTATGAGGTCACTCCTGAGCCTCCTCTTCTCTACCTTTTCCCAGACTTTGCCTTATGTTCAAAGTGAGTTTGGAGAATTGGCCAGGGGGGTTAGGAAGCAGATGGATTAGTTACACAAACAGCAGGTTAGAGAGAGAGAAGTGCAGGCAGACAGAGCCAGAGTGCAACTCTGTTATCTGTATTTGTGTTCTTGTTCCTATACATCTCAGCAAGCCTATGAGTGCAGCAGACATCACCATTGTTTCCTTTTCACAGCCTATTATCTAATTCTTCTCACCAAAATATCCCACCTAGGCTCAAACTAGCACAAGCATAAATACTTCAAATAAAACAGGTGGCCAAAGGGCATATTTTCAGTTAATTAGAGGGGCAAAAAGTTGAAGGAGAAATACTATCACAGAATTGGAGGGAATCCAGCTGTGCTCCTTCTTCCTCAGATTTTTATTTAAAAATACATGCAACAAAAGAGAGAGAAAAAAAATAGATGTTCAGCAAAGCCACTTCCGCAGATCAAAGGAGTTATTGGGATCTTGGTTATTTACTGGAGGGTTTTATTAATTTTTCTGTCTCTCCCTGGCTGTCTGTTCTTTTATTTCTTTTAACAATAGAATTACCTAAACACTAGAGAGAACTACGAAATGCTAGCAGTCCTTCTCCAGATTATCTGTGCTTTTTCTGTTCTTAGAGCAAACTGTGCTCACTGAGCTGAAATAAACGATTTTATTACAACATAAAAGCTATCACTACTAAAGCTCAAGCTTAATATTTTTCTTCTATTTAAATTTTTGGTCCTAACTAGCCACCATTGGTTCAAAAAAGGGTTACTTTTATTTCATTCATCTTTGCCCAGGTTACCACTTTGTTCCCTAAAACAATCTGGCTTGGTCAGCAAGCAAATGCTCTTAAGTGACCAAATAGCCTTGAGGTTTTTTTTTTTCTTTTTTTTTTCCTGGCCATTTAGTTAACTTCTTTCTCTTAAGGAGCTCTGCTGGTGTTTTTCTTGTTATGTTATCTATTATTAGATACTTAGGTACTTAAACAATTTACTGTATTTTCAATATGATATTTTAATGTATTTTTTTCCCCAGAGTCCTTGATTCAAGGAATGCTAACAACAACAATAAAAAGCAAGATTTTTTAGTGGAATAAGAACATTATACAAAAGAACTTTTTATTATTTCACTCACTCTCCTTTTTATTATTTTGTTCACTCTCAGTCATAATCCTATCCATTTTCTACCCTTTTTTCACTATCATTTGACTAAAATAAAGACTTCCACCTGGAATACCATGTCTGGTTCTGGAGCCCTCAACACAAGAAGGACATCAAACTGTGCCATGGTTTGAGGGGTTCCAGGTTATCCCAGATTTCCTAAAAAATTAGAGATCAAGATCCATCCCAGAGCATGAACTGGTGTCCAGGGTGTGCTAGTTTGAGCCTAGCTAGCATGTTTTGGTGAGAAGAACTAGATGATAGGCTGGAAAACTAAAACAATGGTGTCTACTTCCCTCACAGTCTTGCTGAGATGTGTAAAGAAGAAAGGCAAAACAAAGATTAGGTCACTTTTTGCTCTGCACTTCGTGCTGGGCTGTTCTCTTCTCCTTGCCTGCTGGGGAGAAGCTGAGGCTGCTGGCTGGACTCCATCTTGCTTTCTAACCTCACCCTCCTTTTGCTTGGCTGCTTCACCTTGCTTTTTAACCCTCTTGGCCGAACCTCCATTCTTCCTTAGGACTGGGGTAAGGTTGAGAGGGGTAGGGGAAGGTGAGGGTGGTTGAGAGCCCCTCCTGGTGACTCAGGTTTCTGGGAGGGGAGTTGTGTTTGTATTACCTTTTTTACCTTGTATATTTCTGTATATATCTGTATATACTGTAAATATCTGCTTGTAAATTGTGCCAGCTGTAAATATAAGCTTCATTCAAATTTCCAGAGCCGACTGAGTCTAGTCTGGGTGATTACTAAAGTATGGGGGGGCGGAGGATACCCAAACCATCACACAGAGGTACCCCAAATTCCTTTCTTCTCCCTCCCACTGTGCAGGTTTGAATGGGAGAAGAAGGCATGAAAACTGCTTCCCCCCATCCCTCCACCCACCCAGCAGGCTTGAAGTGGGGCAGCAAAGGCTGCCTTTCTGCACATGGGCTGACCCGTGTGGAAGCCCATGCTGGAACTGGGATGATGGTTGGCTGGGTTTTCACACCCCGTATAAATGGTAAAGGAACACTTTGTCTAGAAAAAAAGGATAAATAGATCAAGAGTTCCCACCTTGAGAGTCCCCTGCCACTGTGAAGGACAAGTTACTGCTGTGACTCAACTATCCCCACTTTTGGACAGCTCCTACCTTTTTTGACGGCTTTTGGGTTTATCCCATTCCTGCTTTTGGATAGTCCTCCCCAGACTGCACCATTCTGTGCAAAACGACAGGTTTAGCAAGCTCTGGGGTCCTTTGAGAGAGAGCCAGTGGCATCTGGACTGCTCTCTCTCAGACCAACTTCCTGGCTGTCTTCTGAGACTGGGGATGCTAGCAGTTTTGGCTGTCCCCAGATGCTGTGAAAGCAGCATCATTCCACGACCATCCCACTCGGGAAGAAGTGCTTGAGACATTTCCAAGTTTGATGGCTCTGCCACTCACTTAAAGACTTCTGCTGTGTGGATCTCTATTATTGGATATTGCCTGCAGCATCAGAAGGCTGCTCCTGCTGAGGAATCCAGTAAGGGATCATTGCCGAATGCCTATCTTACCTCTGTGAGTAAGACCTGCTCTTCCCTTAATCTTCTGCTAGCCTGATTGATGGTGGGGTAAAGCTGTGTTTATAGCTCAGCCTTTTCCATTTCCTGACTTCCTACATATCTAAATTTATCTATAATACCCTTTTGCAAGAAATTCCTGAGCTAACTGAATCTGTTCATAAACTAAACTAATTTTTGTAGGTAGTTTGGGGGTGGGTTTCCAGGAAACTAAAATAATTCTATTTTTTATAATTCCTGACTGGTCCATGTCAGTTCCCTGCCTCCACAACTGGTCACCCTCTGATATTGTAATTTTCTTATTCAATCCCGTAACCCTGCCAACAGTTGATAAGCAGGCAGAAAGGTCACTTTGTTCTCTTTCCTCCCTTCCTTTTCAGCTCTCCAGTTATCTAGGTAACTATGTAAGCATACCCTGTGGACTGAGGCCTTCTAGGCCACAACCACAGAGAATTTTGGCCTGTTTGGGCCTAATTGGAAGACAATGAGGGATGGGGGAAAAGGAACACGGGTTTTGGTGGTTTTGATTTGGCTGAGGGGGAGTTTTTGGGTATCTCATGTGCACCTCTGCATTAGGTGTTAAGGATTCATGTATGCCATATCTTTTCCTGCACACTTTCAAATACAACTTTTCTATATTTTCATCTCCAGTTCAGCAAGAGAATTATGATTTTACTGCTCTCTTTCCTTAAAAAGAGTAAAGTAGAATAATCTCAGTTTGTCATGCTCTTAAACAAAAAAACCTATGACAAACTGTTGGAGCGAGTCCAGAGGAGGGCCATGAAGGTGATCAGAGGGTTGGAGAACCTCTCATACAAGGACAGCCTTACAAGAGTTGGGGCTCTCAAGCCTGGAGATATGAAGGCTTTGAGGAGACCTCGTAGTAGCCTTCCAGTATCTGAAGGGGGCCTACAGGAAGGCTGGGGAGGGACTATTGACAAAATTTTGTCATGACAGTACAAGGGGTAATGGGTTTAAGCTGGCAGAGGGGAGATTTGAGCTAGATATTAGGAAGAAGTTCTTTACAGTGAGGCTGGTGAGACACTGGCACAGGTTGCCCAGGGAGGTTGTAAATGCTTCCTCCCTAGAGGTGTTCAAGACTAGGTTGGATGAGGCCTTGAGTGATACGTTCTAGAGGGAGGTGTCCCTGTCTATGGCAAAGGGTTGGAACTAGATGATCTTTGAGGTCCCTTCCTATCTAAATCATTCTATGATTCTATGATTCTATTTAGAAATTAAATTTTGTTCTCTGTTTAAAGACAAAGTGCCCAATATAAAATTTTAACCACATTCATTCCCTAAACGTATTTAAAGTAATATCCTAACAGCTTCCCTTATCTTAATAACATTTTCCTTATAAACATACAGTTTCTTGTCAGTTAATAGACTGTTTCTACTTTTTCCTGATCACTTTACACATCTTTGCAGTCGTTTCCATTCTCAGTCACTAGACTGATCACCTGAAATTTAAGACTCAGCCTAGCAAAGGATCTAGAGGTCACATTCCTGATTTTAAAATAGAATCATAGAATCATAGAATGTTTTAGGTTGGAAGGGACCTCAAGGATCATCCAGCTCCAACCCCCTGACATAGGCAGGGACACCTCCCACTAGAGCAGCTTGCTCAAGTTCTCATCCAGCCTGGCCTTAAACATCTCCAGGGAGGAAGCAGCCACAACCTCCCTGGGCAACCCGTTCCAGTGTCTCACCACTCTCACTGTAAAGAACTTCCTCCTAATATCCACTCTAAATCTTCCCTCTTCCAGCTTAAACCCATTCCCCCTCATCCTGACATTACTAGACCGTGTAAATAGTCCCTCCCCAGCCTTCCTGTAGGCTCCCTTCAGATACTGGAAAGCCACTATAAGGTCTCCTCGAAGCCTTCTCTTCTCCAGGCTGAAGAGCCCCAACTCTCTCAGCCTGTCCTCATAGCAGAGCTGCTGCAGCCCTCTGATCATCTTCGTGGCTCTCCTTTGGACTCACTCCAACAGTTCCATGTACTTCTTGTGTTGGGGGCTCCAGAACTGCACACAGTATTCCAGGTGGGGTCTGACAAGAGCAGAGCTTAACATAACAAAGTATTTAAAGCAGTGTGCTTGGAGACACAGCTTACCAGACAATTAGGTTGCTCATGAAAAGAAATAAAACACAAAACCCCACAAATCAAACTTTTTCTTCCTTTAGTGGCTGCTAGAGGCGGACAATGACTCTAGCAAGGACCAAATCATGCATGAACTTTTGTACCAGCTACTAGAGCATGGCTGTGGCCTCAGGGTTCCTATGTTAAGATGCCAACAATTGAGAATAGGATCCAGGGACAGCTATTGGGTAGGCTGCCCAAAACTAGGCGCTGAGGAGACTCTCTTGTTGTGGTGGTAGGCCTGATAGGGTAAACATGGGCTTATGCATGTTGGCTTGCCCAGACGTGTTCCCCTGCTCCCCCTACTTCTGTGCTGAGGGGGAGGCAACCGCGGGAGGGGAGGGCAAAAGCCCTGGCTTCATCTAACATGGCGAGACCTGGCAAAGTGCCATTCTGATTGGCTAATCTATGTCCAATGCCCAAATAGTCTCGGGTGGGATATTGATAAAAGGGATAAGCAGGTAGTACGGGGCTGCTGCTGCCTCATTTTTGCATCCTGAATTTGCCTGGAGAGCTTACCAGGAACAGTCTCTAAATGCCTGCACACCATCGGACTGCATAGCCAGCGTGGCATCATGCTGAGACTGCACATCACAGGACATTCTGCCTGTACCTGAAAGTCTCCTGCTAAGACTAGAAGTCCTGGAGATAACACAGATGGTCCAGAGGAGCCAGGAGACAAGGTCAGAGATTGTCTGCCTCCTTTCTCCAGAAGTCTGGAAAGAATCAAGCCTCAGCGGCCTACAAGACAGAGTTCCATGTTCTTTGGGCCTTGTCTGATTAATACTTTGTGAGTAAATACTTAAAAGCCTCTTCCAGTATAATATTTGTGTTTTCCACTTTAAGGAATAAGTGCTCTAGTTTTGCCTGTTCCCTGCATATGTAAATTTCCAACCTGTGCATTTGTGAATAAGTTTTCTGGCGAGTTTTAACGTTAATAAACAGTTCTCATAGTTATTAACAATTATCACCTGGATATCAAAATTAATACAGGTTATTAATTTTGCATAATCCCTCATACATGTATATATTATATTCTCACTAGTTAACTTTTGTCCTGCTCAGACAGAGAGGGAGCAGGATGTAACCATTGATACTGTTTGTAGGTTTCCTGTGCTCTGAACATCTGCCTGTGATCTGTGCAGTTTGCCATGTGGTGAGTACATTCATGCCTGATGGGAAAAGTGGCATGAACTTCATCTGGAGGTCAGTCTCAAGTTGCACACCTTTGGGTTTGATACTAGGGTTAATACTGTTTAACCTCTTAATGGATGACACAGATGATGGGATAGAACACACCCTCAAGAACTCTTCAAATGAGAGAAAAGTGAGTGAAGTTGAATCACCAGAAGGGCATAATGCCATTTAGAGCAACTTAGCTGTTGGAAATCAGCTAGACACAGAAGGACCTTGCAGACAGAGTAGACAGTGAGTTGGACATATGCCAGCAATATCCCTTTGTGGCAGAAAAGGGCAATGATCTCCTGGGCTGCATTAGACAGAACATTGCCAGAAGGTCACGGAAGGTCGTTCTTTCCCTCTACTGAGTGCTGTTGAGACACACACAGAGAGTGCCGGGTCCAAGTCCAGCATTTCACTTGCAAGATAAACCAGAGCATTCTGGAGCAAAGAGGCACTGGACTTGGAAGCTCAGCTTTAAAAGTAAGAAAAAAGTATTTTACACTTTGAGATACTTAAACACTGCAACAGACTGCACAAATAAGTTGTGAGGTTTCTACTCTTGGAAATATTCAAAACCTGTCTGGACACAGACCTGATTAATCAGCTCTAGCAGACTCCATTCTAAGCAGAAGAAATTAAATAGCCAGTCTCAAAAGGTCCCTTCTCAATCACTTCTTGATTATGTAATTTAAAATAAATCAAGGTCTTACTGACTTCTTCTGCAGTGGAGGTTGAGTCCTTCTAGGAACTGAACTGGAAAATTATCTGTTTTCTGAATACAACTGAACTGTGATGAGTTAACCTTGGGCAGCTGCCAGGTACCCATCAAGCCACTTTATCACTCCCCATCAGCAGAACAGAGTGAGAAAACAAGATAAAAAGCTTATGGGCTGAGATAACTAGAGAAAGATCACTCAGCAATTGTGGTCTTGGGCAAAACAGATCTAATTTGTGGAAGATTAATTAAATTTATTTCCAGTTACTAACACATTAGGACACTGAAAAATAAAAACAAAAGTAAAAAACCTTCCCTCCACTGCCCTTCTTCTAAGGCTCAACTTCTCTCCTGACTTCTTTACATCCTCCTGCTGTGCAGTGCAAGAGGGGCGAGGAATGGGGGTTTCAGTCAATCTATAATACTTTGTTTCTGCCACTCCTTCCTCCTGCTCTCCTTCTCCAGTATAAGGACTTTCCCATAGGATACAATTCTCCACAAACGGTTCCAGTGTGGATGCTTCCCTTCGGTTGCAGTTCTTGGTGATCAGCTCCAAAATGAACCTATGTAACATCAACTAAGGTTTAAAATTAAGTGCTTTGGAAGTCAAATCTGAATTTTGGACTTACATTAAAACCATAGTTTAAACATCTGCCTCTGACACCTTAGTACCTGCAGGAATCTGGATCCTAAGTCTCACAGAATCATAGAATCAAGCAGGTTGGAAGAGACCTCCAAGATCATCCAGTCCAATCTGTCACCCAGCCCTGGCCAATCAACTAGACCATGGCACTAAGTGCCTCATCCAGTCTTTTCTTGAACACCTTCAGGGATGGTGACTCCACCACCTCCCTGGGCAGCCCATTCCAATGCCAATCACTCTCTCTGGCAACAACTTCTTCCTAACATCCAGCCTGGACCTCCCCCACAACAACTTGAGACTGTGTCCCCTTGTTCTGTTGCTGGCTGCCTAGGAGAAGAGACCAACCCCCACCTGGCTACAGCCTCCCTTCAGGTAGTCATAGACAGCAATGAGATCATCCCTCAGTCTCCTTTTCTGCAGGCTAAACAACTCCAGCTCCCTCAGCCTCTCCTCACAGGGCTGTGTTCCAGACCTCTCACCAGCTTTGTCTCTGTTCTCTGGACACGTTCCAGTATCTCAACATCTCTCTTGAATTGAGGAGCGCAGAACTGGACACAGCACTCAAGGTGTGGCTCAATCAGTGTTGAGTACAGGGGCACGCTGTTCCTGATCCAGGCCAGGATGCCACTGGCTCTCTTGGCCACCTGGGCACACTGCTGCCTCATGTTCAGCTACTGTTTACCAGTACCCCCAGGTCCCTTTCTTCCTGGCTGCTCTCAGCCGCTCAGTCGACAGTCTGTTGTGCTGCTTGGGCTTGTTGTGGCCAAAGTGTAGAACCCTGCACTTAGCCTTCTGAAATCTCATCCCATCGGCCTCTTCCCACCTATCTAGCCTGTCAGGGTCATCTAATTTAACAGTAAACAGTGCAGAGAAAGTAGTGTGAATACAGGTCAAAAAGGATTGATGTCATTTATTTGTATTATTAGGATCAATATCGTTCCCAAGAGTGGGCTCCTCATTAAAAAAAAAAAAAAAAAAAAAAAAAAAAAGTAAGTTTAGCAATTGTAAGTTTAGCTCTATCATTTTTGCTCCTGTTGAATTTGTTTGCAGGTCACCTATCTTACAGAGCCAAATAGACTTCAAACTGTCATACTGTTTTCAGACGCTATCTTGAATATGCCTTCCCAAGAGACTGAAGCTCATTCCAGTCCATGAATCAGAAGTGCCTGTGAAGATGAGTACTAAGAACTTAAGCTTGCAGTTGCAGCTTTTCAGTTTCTTTGCTGTCAGATTTTCCTTAACTACAATTTTGCACAGATTTGAATCTGTTTCTCTGGTAGGTGAGTCATTCTGAATATGAGAATCTGATTTTAACAGACATGAAATAAGTAAGCCTAAGATTAATTTAGGTCCTGCCACTTTATCAAATAACATTCTGACATGTTGCTCATGAGTACTGAAATTATTTGAATTAATTTGTAAACACAGTATGTCTATATTGGTAAATAACATGTCACAGAGCAACCTCTGATGACAACAAGAGATGGCATAACATCGTCTGTGTCCTCACAGATTGAGAGTTTATTCCTTCAGAGCAAGCTACCCACAGACACTTTGTTGTGTTTTGTCATATGTCTCCTCTGAGCTACATCTGACATCTTATGATATGTGGTTATCATGTAATCCTCTGAAATATTATACATATGTACATAGATATCTCAACTTGTAGTGTATGAAGCACTGGGAGTGCTGTACTATATACCCCATGAGTAGGTCAGGTTATTTTTATAATCCTGGTGAACTTGTTCCATGCCTTTGTATGAGAACTGAAGTCATCTACAGGTGAAAAGACCAGAGTGGAATCCTCTGGATAACTTTGTAGGTAAAAGGAACAGAAACTTGGAACATTTTTTATGCCTACTGCCTTTGGGGGAAGAATTTACAATTAAACAAGATCACGAGGTACAATCAGTTATTGTCTCGGAAACATCTGGATGCAGTGGTCTAAAACTGAGACAAGGAGAAAATTAACAGGTAAGTACATAGTCAAGGAATGATATTGTATTGTACCCTGCAGCACCGGCTTATACCAGAGATACTCGTGAAAGCAGGTAACATGTTACTTACTATTGAAAAATACATCTTTGATCTTTATTCCCTTTTTGTCTTTTGCTTTTGAATTTCAATGAGAAGTAAACTTGTAAGTCTCCACTCATTCATTTGTATATTAATGAAAATGTCTTAAGACCTTTCATCTTCATTCTAACTTGAGACAGAACAGGCATGTTCTGCATACTATCATGCAGTAGAAAAAAACAAAAGGATCATTACCTGTATGCATGGCAAAAGTTCAATGCATTCAGTGTATAATTTAATGCTCACAGGAAAAGAGTTTATTCTTTATAATAAGAAGGTCAACTCTTTCAGTTTTGTTAATTCCAAAAAGACACAAAGGAGCTAGAATCTTAAATGACAGTGAGCTATAAAAAGTGACAAAAATCCAAAATATATTTAACTAGGGTGTCAGTCATTCATTCCCTATAGAGAAAAAGATATTTACATGCATTGTAGCAAAGTTTATATGAAAAGAGAGACATGCATCTCTCTCTGCTATTGTGTCTAACTACAGAAATCTTCTTCACACATTTTTGTTGCTGGACATAGTGGCAATATAACAGTAAAAAGTTTCTTATAATTTCTCTTTTTACCATTTGGGCTAGTTTGAAGCTAGCTAGAATGTTTTGGTGAGAAGAATTAGATTACAGTCTGTGAAAGGGAAACAATTGTGATGTCTACTTCACTCATAGGCTTGCTGAGATGTATAAGAACAAGAACAAAAACATAGATAACACAGTCTCTTCTCTGGAGAAGAGAAGGCTTCGAGGAGACCTTATAGTGGCTTTCCAATATCTGAAGGGAGCCTACAGGAAAGCTGGGGAGGGACTATTTACACGGTCTAGTAATGTTAGGGTGAGGGGGAATGGGTTTAAGCTGGAAGAGGGGAGATTTAGACTGGATGTTAGGAGGAAGTTCTTTACAGTGAGGGTGGTAAGACACTGGAACAGGTTGCCCAGGGAGGTTGTGGATGCTTCCTCCCTGGAGGCGTTTAAAGCCAGGCTGGATGAGGCCTTGAGCTACCTGCTCTAGTGGGAGGTGTCCCTGCCTATGGCAGGGGGTTGGAGCTGGATGATCCTTGAGGTCCCTTCCAACCTAAACCATTCTATCATTCTATCATTCTGTGATTCTATGAGTCACTGTCTGGGCTTTCGGCTGAACTTCTGTCTCTCTCTCTCTAACCTAACCTGCCGTCTGTGTGACTAATGTGCCTGCTCCCTAACCCCCCTGGCAGAACCTCAAAACTACCTTAAACATAAGGCAAGATCTGGGGTAAGGTAGAGGGAGTAGGAGAAAGGTGGAAGGGTGGTTAAGAGCCTCTCCTGAGGACTTAGGTTTCTGGGAGGGGAGTTGTGTTTCTGTATTACCTTGTATCTTGTATATTTCTGTCTATAGCTGTATCTATTGTAAATACCTGTTTGTATATTGTGCTAAGCTGTAAATATAAAACTTCATTCAACTTCCAGAGCCGCTGAGTCTAGTCTGGGTGCTTTTCCAAAGTGTGGGGGGGTGGAGAACACACAAACCATCACACCATTTTGGCACAAACAGAACATGAAAAATCTCTTCCTGTTTGTAGTTTTTGGCACAACAAGCACTATTCATATAGTTTGAGATTAAACAAACTAAGCTACCCAATTTGAAACTAAATAAACTAACAGTTGAATTGGCTGTCCTAGTGTTGTCCAGGGATATCCCAAATTCTTCTCTTTTTCCTCTCACTCCATGGGTTTGAAAGGGAGAAGAAAGGCTCCTTCCTCCACCCTTCCCTGCACCTCTGCAGGCTTGAAAGAGGGCCTCAAAGGGTGCCTTTCTGCACATGGTCTGATCCATGTGAAAGCCCACACTGGAATTGGGCTGGTGGTTGGGTGGGTTTTTGTGCCCGGTATAAATGGTAAATGGACACTTTGTCAAGGAAAAGGATAGAGCAAGGGCTCCTGCCTTGGGAGTTCCCACCTGGAGAGTTCCCATCTTGAAAGAGCTTCCGCCTTAACAGAGTGCTGAGCAGGAAAGGTTCCTGCTGTGACTGGACCATGCCCACTTTGGGATGGCTCCTACCTTTTTGCACGTTTTTTTGGTTTTGCCCCGTGCCTGCTTTTGGATGGTTCTCCCCACTTTGCACCATTCTGTGCAAACCGGCAGGCTTGGCAAGACCTGGGGTCCTTTGAGAGAGAGATGGCGACATCTGGACCCCCACCTACTGCCCCATCTGGTGGCATCTCAGACCCTATCAGTAGTCAACCTCCTGGCTGCCTCCTGGACTGGGGAACCCTAGCAGTTTTGGCTCTTCCCTGCCACTGCGAAGGCAACATCATTCCGTGACCATCCCACTCAGGAAGAAGTGCTTGAGACATTTCTGATTTTGGCAGCTCTGCTGTTGTGGAGGGCCTGTAGGCCCCAAAATAGGCTCATTTTATGCCTTGCTTTGCCTTGCCTGCCCAAACATGTTTTCCTCCCCTAACCAGGGGTAAACAAGCCCAAACCAGGGGTAAACACATTAAAGGCACAAAAGGGTACAACAGGCCTAGGTGCCACAATGTCTGGCCTGCCTAAGGCTCAGGTTGCAAACAAGTTATATAAATAGGTTGTAAACATGTTGCATAATCCCACACTGTCAGTGTGTGGCCCAGACTATGCACTCTCCATATTTGGAATTACCAGGCAAGTGATTTCGCCTATTATGGTATTGTTTGGCTGACTGCCAAACCGATTGGTCACTGGTGGCCAATTAGGCAATAGATCTCAGGCCTACAGTTCATAAATGGGAGCTCACACGTGCTGCTTCTTGCTTCTCCACTGCTTCTTCCCCTCCATTGCTTGCTTCTTCTACATGAGCTCCTGCTAGCTCTCGCTAGCTCTGACTCATGCACACTCGCTTCACCCGCATGCTCACACTCACGCTCAGGCCCCATTGCTCGGCCCTCCCCCTGCTCACGATCGCTTACACTCAGGCATACCTGATATGCTGTTATTATGGAGACAGAATCTCCCAGCCAGCTGTGGTGAGCTAATCAGAATTTGATCCTGTATTGCCTATATATTTGTGGAGCTCAGACTCCCCAGCCGGCCGTGCACACCTCGCACGCCCGCTGCCTTTATTACCTGGTAAAAGCCATTGCTGCTGAGATACCAGGAGCAGACTCTCTTGTCTGCACATGCAATCAGCCTGCCAGCCAGCGTGAGAACTGTGCTCAGACTGCACAGCATCTTACTCCTGCACCTGAGGTCCTGCCAGCAGTCCCCGGACCAGTTCCTGGACAAAGCATCCAGAAGGAACCAGGAGACAAGGCAGACAAAGCATCCTTGCCAGGAGAATGAGGTCAGAGACTGTATTCATTTCCCCAGATAGCTGGGAAGACTGCATCCTCTCCCCTAGAGCCAGGAAGTTCTCCTTTCCCCTAAGCCGGAAAGATTTCCAGCCTCACAAGTCCACGGGCAAAGTTCCCCTGAGGTTTGGACACTGCTAGGTAAATAGGCTGTAGACATATCCCTGGAGGGTGATTAATGATTATTGATGATTAATCGGAATTGTGAGTAAAAGCTTTGATACCTCTGTAATATTTGTGGTCTCCTGCCATAGAGCAGAAAGTGTTCCAGCCCACTCTGCTGGGCAAACAGTATATTGACCCCAAGTGGCATTGAGCTGTGGGGAATACTTCTCTCTCTGTTACTAGACNTTCTCTCTCTGTTGCTAGACTGTTAATAGTTGTCTGCTAGTTATTGTAATATAGTTATTAATAAGCCATATTGTGTTATTATACCCATAAGGTCAGTCCATAACCGTGAAAGATCAGTTTAATATTAAATATAGTGGTTGGGGGTGATGAGAGTTCAGAATATTGAGTTTAAGAAATAAAGATTTTTATACATAATTATCTCACACTGAATGATTTCTCCCCTTCGTCACAAACCGGTGTAGGTGGCAGAATCCCCCTCCATGACATCTGCCACTCGCTTAAGGGCCTCTGTGGCATGGATCTCTATTGTTGGATATTGCCTGCAACATCAGAAAGCTGTTCCTGCAGAGGAATTCAGTAAGGGATCATTGCTAAGTGCCTATCTCACTTCTGCGAGGAAGCTTTTCCCTTAATCTTCTGCTCAGCCTGATTGATAGTGGAGTAAAGCTGTGTTTATAGCTCGGCCCTTTCCATTTCCTGACTTCCTAAATATCTAAATTTATCTTTAATATACATTTTCGGAAGATATTCTTGAGTGAAGCGAATCTGCTAATAAACTAAACTAATTTTTGTACATAGTTCGGGGGCAGGGTTCCAGGAAAATAAAATATCTTTTATAATTCCTGACTTGGCCACATTAATTCCCTGCCTCCACAACAAATGTGTCCTCCTAAGGACTGAGAAATGAGACTTTACTAGTACATAATTCATGTAATGCCAGGTGGGAATTGGTCTCTGCCAGGTGGGGGTTGGTCTCTTCTCCCAGGCAGCCAGCAACAGGACAAGAGGACACAGTCTCAAGTTGTGCCGGGGGAAGTATAGGCTGGATGTTAGGAGGAAGTTCTTCACAGAGAGAGTGATTTGCCATTGGAATGGGCTGCCCAGGGAGGCGGTGGAGTCACCGTCCCTGGGGGTGTTCAGGAAAAGACTGGATGAGGCACTTAGTGCCATGGTCTAGTTGACTGGATAGGGCTGGGTGCTAGGTTGGACTGGATGATCTTGGAGGTCTCTTCCAACCTGGTTGATTCTATTCTATTCTATTCTATTCTATTCTATTCTATTCTATTCTATTCTTCCTGGAAAGATTTCCAAATTGTGTAGAAAATTACCTAGCCTGTAGATATCTCCATCATCTACATGGTAGATTATCAAAATCTTTGAGATTAATCATATGTTCCTAATCTTTTCACATAAGAAAAACAGAAATAAAGAATCAGAAGTACTTGTGTTACTTTCCCCCCTCACTTTTGTGTTGAGCTGGGAGTTTAGCTCTTGTGCTAAACCTTTACATTCCTTTTTGGTGCCCAATGTGGGGCAGTGAAAGCAGCAGTGTTAGGTAAGATTTCTGCAGGAGATAAAAGAGTTGAGATAAATAAGAAGAGGATTCATATAGGGCTTGAAGCTTGTTAAGAGAGTTTTATGTAAGTTTTGTTTTGTTTTTTTTTTTCCTTTTCTGTGATATATTATATTTCCTTTCTAGGGCCTGATGTTCTAGAGTCCTGGATGTGCTTAAAGTGGAGCAAGGAAAAAGAAATACAAAGCAGTTTGTCCTGCAAAAGTTAAGGGTGAACTGGGAAGCATGACAAAGAGGGAGCTGTTTTCTATTTGTTTGCTCAGCTCTTAAGCTCTTATCAGGCTTTGGAAGATGGTCAAGGTCAGCGGATGGAACTAGCAAAGGCCTCAGGGAGGCACGGGAAACCTGTCCTCCTCTGTACAGGCCTGTGTTTCAGCCATAAGGAACATCTGTCTGAGGGAGAGAATCTGGTACACCCTAGTGTACCCAGTGGCTTTACTTGAATAACCATGGGGAGGACATGAGGAAGTGGGATGGAAAATTCACTTCAGTCCTAGCTTCATAAGTACATGAATTACAGAGGAATTCTTCCCCAAAGAATGCTGCCTCAGTTTCTAGTGGAAAATCCCCCAAGAAGAGCAGACAAGCTGATACTGCTTCTGATTCTTCTGAAATGACCCATGAAGCATCTTCACAAGATGCAGGTGATTCTGGTCAGAAGTAGAGGGGCCTCGCCTCCAGCCAGATGGAGGAGAAGGACAGCTGAGTTTATTAGACTATATAGAACTGATGACTTGGCAGGTTGGAGAGGGGAACCCATCTCTATTTCTGCTATGAAAGAGGGATCTCTACTCCTGCATGTGCTGGAAGCTAGGCACCAGAATGGAGGCCACAGTTTGCTTTCACTTGGAGGGATGTAAGGAGTCACTGGACTCCATTGCTCCAGGGCTGGAAACAGAGCCCCACCATTTGGATCAGTCATGGACCAATCCAGACTGTACTGGAAGAGAGTGGAACTCTGAAGTATCTGCAATGAGTAGCCTTCTGCGCACTGAAAAGTGATCTCACTTTGTGTGAGAATGGACAGTGACTGACGTATGATGTCTATTCCTTGGTGTTGATTGCTGCTGGGCATGATGCAGATAGTATAGA
This sequence comes from Tricholaema leucomelas, assembly GCA_013400475.1. Taxonomy (NCBI): domain Eukaryota; kingdom Metazoa; phylum Chordata; class Aves; order Piciformes; family Lybiidae; genus Tricholaema lacrymosa; species Tricholaema leucomelas. Next base: position 28,796 of record WAAF01004494.1, read on the forward strand.
ATAAGGACCAGAGAATGTCATGGATTGAGTTGAACCTGCTGCTGTTACTCACACCATGCTGCAGTCATGCCAGCATCAAAAGTGCTAACTGGAGCAAAGCATTATGGGGTTGTAAGTCCAGATTTCAACATAGGGAACTTCCTGTTCCTGTTGCTGCTTCTGGGTTCTGGCTTCTTGGGTGTGGGCTCCCTTCCTGAAGGTATGGTGGTGAAACAAGTGGGAGTCAGGTAGCAGTGGTTTTGTTTTTCTGTTTTATGCTGTTTTGGTTTTGTTCCCTGTGTTTCACTGCACTTCTGCACATAAGCTAAGCTAAGGTAATCATTTATTGTATTATTAGATTAATTAGATTATCATCTAAGGTAGTTGTGATTATGATATATCATGTTATATTAAACCCTTATCTCTTCATCTCAACCCTGAGTTTTGTGTGCTACTTTTTCCCTCACTTTTGTGTTGAGGGAGCAGGAAGTTTAGCTCTTGTGCTAAACCCTTACAGTTATGTAACTCATCTGACTAGATATCAACATACATTTTAGGATTAAATAAATTAAACACTTTTGCTTTTCTCTAATTAAGAAGACAGTTTAGGTTTGCTAGTTCAGATACAGGGCATCTACATTTGACAGTGCCTATATCATATGAGCATTATTATTTGCAAGAACTAAGTTCATAAAACATTATCTTATTAGTAGAAAATTAGGGTATGTTAGTTTTACATTTTTTTACATGGAGTCTCAGTTCATTCACTGAATTTCTATTGTGATCCTCCTGAAGGCAATGCAGTATGTCATAAACTTCTGTAGCTCTCATCACATTGGCAATCTCCATTAGAAGAAGCAGTGATCCAGTGATAATAAAGAGCAACCAGAATTCAAAACTAAAAATTTCCTTTTTACATATATTTTTTCCCCTTAGCATTCTAGGTTACTGTTTATTCTCATTTGGTCCCTCACTATCCCTATCAGCTAAATAGGCTTTGTTCTTTCCTAAATCCTTCTCAGGTAAAATGTTTCAAGTCACTCTATGAAGTACACGGAAGAAGCAGACAATATATGAATCATCCCAATTCTCAACTGAAATTCTACAGAATCCATTTTCACAGAAGTAAAGAACAAAGAATGTTCCCTGGTTAATTTTGTTTAGCCTCACAGCAGTCCTGCCTTGGATAATCATAATTATTTTATTCCCTAACTTTGCTGGGGGGGTTGTGTAGGAGTGTTGTTTCCCTTTGCACTATTTTGTGTGTCTGTGTGTGTCAGAAAGGTCATTTAAAGTGCAGCTAATCCATTTATCTAAGACCCTTTGAGACAGAAAGTAAATAATGTAGTAACCTCATCCCAATAAATCTTTATCATCCCAGTTACTGCGTTCTTCCTTCCCTTGGGTATCAATTGCTTTGTTGCAGCACTTTTGTTTTTTTGCCCTAACATTTCATCACATTGCTTATTTATATACATTTATTTTAAAAACATTTTACTAGAATCAAAGCTAGAAACCTAATTGCAATTGAATTAGTAAATACTTGACTGTCTGCCTAACCTTCTCTTACTCTATACAGGTATTAAAAACATTCTCTATTTGCTTTCCACATATACTTTTTATCTTTTTTCTTACAATGTCTTCTACTTTGTCTGTTAGTACTTCTGGAAAATATGTTTAATCACATAAAATCTCATACTTCTCTGTTGGTTTTTTTTTTTTTCTTGTTATTTACAGAGGTATTAGAAAAGCTATTTGCTTTCTGAAATCTATATCTCCTAAAGCAATTTTCTTCACCCTATCTCCATTCATGGGGAAGAGTATTGTTAGCAGTTTGGGGATAAAATCTTTTATCACTGGGGAATAGTTGCCTTATTTTTCACAGCATGCTGCTTCTTCGGGCTTACAATATCATTGAAGATGTCTTCCTAGTAGAAGATAGTTCCTAAGGGTACTGAAAGGCCTGGAATGCAAACCTGTGAGGAGAGGCTGAGGGAGCTGGGGGTGTGGAGCCTGGAGAAGAGGAGGCTCAGGAGTGATCTCGTTGCTGTCTTTCTACAGCGTCCGCTGTAGCCAGGTGGGGGTTGGTCTCTTCTGCCAGGCAACCAGCAACAGAACAAGGGGACACAGTCTCAAGTTGTGCCAGGGGAGGTCTAAGCTGGATGTCAGGAGGAAGCTCTTGGCAGAGAGAGTGATTGGCATTGGAATGGGCTGCCCAGGGAGATGGTGGAGTCACTGTCCCTGGAGGTGTTCAAGTAAAGTCTGGCTGAGGCACTTAGTGCCATGCTCCAGTTGACTGGCTAGGACTGGGTGCTAGGTTGGACTGGATGATCTTGGAGGTCTCTTCCAGCCTGGTTGATTCTATGTCTTCTACTATGCTGGAATTCTGACAGGCAGTGCAGTCTAATTAAAAATAAATAAACAAATATAGATACTTCTTCTGTAATGTTTACATTTTCAACCACAATATTTAAATACTGTGCAATTTATATTACAAAATAAAATAAAACAAGTATATTTTAGTTAAAGACAAAAAAATTACATGTGTAGATTTGCTTTATTGCAGGTACTACAAAGTATTATTAACCACAGGTCCTGCAGCATTACACTCACTGCAAATGTTGAGACTTTCTCTCATGAGTGTGCGTATGAGGCCATCTGTTAGCAAAAAGGAAATGTCTTCTTTGTAAACTCAAGGTGACAGCTAGAGGTGAAGACGTCTTTTGAGAGCAAGCAGTTGTGCCTGTAGATGCACACCGTGTAAATAGAGTTAGCTCAATATGGTCTACCTATTGATGTATAAATTCTATGGTTTTTAAAATGCTATCTTAAGACCACACCTGCTGTCATCTTACTTCCTTTATCAGTCTTTCAATGAATTTCAAACAGCCTGTAATTTAATTCTTCTCATCAAAACATTCTAGCTAGCTTCAAACTAGCACAATATACTAAGTCCTTTAAATGAATATTTATTTTTGGGATAGTATAAGCCATTTGGATCTTTAATCAATCTCTTTTTTTTGTTAGTTTTTTTTCCTTTCTTTTTTTTTTGGGGGGGGGGGGGGTGGGTTGGCATGGTTTTTTTTTCCTCCAGATTGAACAGTTGTGGGGTTTTTTTTAAATTATTTTTTCCTCATCAAAAGCAATTCTGGTTTGTATTGGTTTTATTTATGCTGTTAGAGTCACAATACAACTTTTGTTGGACTGAATGAATCACACAGAATTCAGAAAGCTCATATACAACAGCATGTTTTGTTTGGGTTTTTTTGGAGCATTTTGTTTGTTTTTTTTCTCTAATTTTTTGCTACTAAATGCCAGTGAAATTTTTACTTTTATCTTTATTTTCATTTTTGAAATGGCTACTGATTGTAGGGGTTAAGTCTCCACCAAGTCATCTGTAACTTCAAGATCTTTTTCTCTGACAGCTATTAATCAGCTAAAGGGCTCAACGTTTAATCACTGAATTATTTTTTTCCCCATGTGTTACTCTACATTTATCAGCAGTGGATTTCATCTGCCTTTTACGTCTCAGTCATATGGAACTGTAGTTCCGTAGTTCCCTGCAGTCTTTACTACCTATCTGAATAATTTAATGTCATCAGCAAACTTCATTATTTCATAGCCCTCCTTTGCAGATTTTTATGAATACATTGAAGAGATTAACTACTAACACAGGTAACTGTGGGAGTTAAGGATGTTAAATAGTATTAAATCCTTAGTTGATAACATTAAATTGAGTATTCAGCATTTGCAACAGATAACAACAGATGCTGGCAGAAACGTATGAAATGTCCACTCATTTAGCACCTTTCGCTACAAAAGTCCTGACACTGAAATGATATTTTTAAAACACTAGTGAGGTTTCCCTTTTAAGCCTTCCTTCTTGGTGAAATCTAATTACTTATATCATAGATTCATAGAATCAGTTAGTGTTAAAAGGGACCACAAGGATCATTTAGTTCCAACCTCCCTGCCGTGGGCAGGGACAACCTAGCCTAGATCAGGCTGCCCAGAGCCTCATCCAGCCTGGCCTTAAACACCTCCAGGGATGGGGCCTCAACCACCTCCCTGGGCAACTCATTCCAGGCTCTCACCACTCTCATGTTGAACAACTTCCTCCTCACATCCAGTCTGAACCTACTGTGGTGGAGAGTCCCAAGGGTCACAAAATGGGCTTGAGCATGTCCTGTCTTGTCCAGACATGTTTACCTGCCTGTCTGCATTGCAGCCAGAGGAGGGAAAACAGGACAAGGGAAACCCAGACAACCTAGTCTGGTTTGGTCTGGTCACAAAGGAGGGGTTTCATGAGACCCACACCCCTGTCACGTGCAAGGCGTATGTGTCCCCCATTTTTGGAGGAGAACAGTCTATGGGTTTTTCCTTTTTTGGGTGTATTTGGGTGATTTCCAGAGGTGACTGGGTGATAGTGTGGCCAATGAGACCATTAATCTCAGCCCACATTTAATAAATGGAGATACGCAAGTAAACAGCCACCTGACTCACTCATTCGCTCATTCGCTCACTTGCCTGCCTGTGTACTCACTTGCAGGGCTCACTTTATGCCTGCTTTTACGGAGCTCAGACTCCTGTGCAGTCATGCATCCCACTGCATGCCCACTGCCTTATGATTACCTGGTGTGTGCCATTGCCACAAGTTGCCAGGAGCAGACCCACTTGTCTGCACACGATAGGCCTGAGTAGCCAGCATGAGACCGTGCTCAGGCTGCATGGGATCATACTCCCTCTGCACCTGGGGTCCTGACAACAATCCTTGGAGAGACCATCCAGAAGAAACCAGAAGCACAAGGTCAGAGACTATTTCCCCTGAAGCCAGAGGATTCCAGCCTCAAAGTCCACAGGCAGAGACCCTGAAGAATTGGACACTGGTATAGGCTGTGACGTAGCCCTGGAGGGTGATTATTGATTAACCAGAATTGTGAGTAAATGCTTTAATGCCTCTGTAATTTCTATTGCCTCTGCCATAGAGCAGAAAGAGCTTTCAGCCCACCCTTGCTTGGCAAGCAATATACTGACCCCAAGTGACATTAAGCCGCAGGGAAAATCCTCTCTCTGTTTAATAGTTTGAATGTATGCTAGTTATTATAATAGNCAACTCTTGCAGTCTGTCCTCATAGCAGAACTGCTCCAACCCTCTGATCATCCTCGTGGCCCTTCTCTGGACACGCTCCAGCATCTCCATATCCCTCTTGTAATGGGGGCTCCAGAATTTGACGTAGTACTCCAGGTGGGGTCTGACCAGAGCAGACCAGAGGGGGAGAATCACCTCCCTCTACTTGCTGGCCACACTTCTCCTGATGCAGCCCAGGCTCTGGTTGGCCTTCAAGGCTGCAAGTGCACACTAGTGTCTCACATTGAGCTTCTCATCCAGCAGCACCCCCGAGTTCCTCTCGTCACAGCTGCTCTCCAGCCTCTGTTTTGTGTCATTTAGCCAGTCTTTTACCTTTTTTATTTCTTGTAGATTTCTAGAACGGACTGGGCTGGATGGAACTTCAAAAGATCATCTGATCCAATTTTTCATGGAAAAGGAAACCTACATGAGATATCAGAAAGGAAGCCTAGATGAAATTATCCCAGTCTTGCTTACTTTATTGATCATCTTTTGGTGACTGACCTTGTCAAAAGGCTTTTGTAAATCTACATAGACTATATTGTGTATATAATATGTCTTCATAGACTATATTCAGTATATATCTTCATAGACTGTATTGAGTATATAATGTTTATATCAGCCAGATTTCTTTGTGGCCTCTTTGTTTTGTTCTCTTCTTCTGTTAAACAAAGACCTCTTTCTGAGTTTTAAGTGCCAGGCAGTTGTCTGACCTGAAAAGATTTACAGCGTAGATTCCTACATACGTATTATTTGGATAGATCACATTTGATAAACAGGTGAGTGCAAGCCTGTGAGGTGCTTTTTCAGCAGATTATCCATCAGCAAGGACTGAGAAGTAGCAGAGGTGCAAGCAAAGCCTAAGCAACCACAGCTCCCATATAAAAGGTGTACACGAAGGGAAACCCCCACTCCCTGGACTGTGGGGGTGCTGGTGACTTGCATGACCTGTATGTGTGTGTGTGTGAGAATGGTTGTGTATATGGCTTGGAGTGTGTGTTTGTGACTCAAGGGACAGTCGTTGATTAGAGAAGTGTGTTTAGATACATATAGGCTGAATGTTAGGAGGAAGTTCTTCACAGAGAGAGTGATTGGCATTGGAATGGGCTGCCCAGGGAGGTGGTGGAGTCACCGTCCCTGCAGGTGTTCAAGAAAAGCCTGGCTGAGGCACTTAGTGCCATGGTCTTGTTGATTGGATTGGGCTGGTTGTTAGGTTGGACTGGATGATCTTGGAGGTCTCTTCCAACCTGGTTGATTCCATGATTCTATGTAGTTGTTTGTTGACCTTTTAAAATTTCTACTACTGTGCTCTACCTTTTGTAGTGATATTATTGACCTTGAATGTGTAGTTCACCAATTATTCATTAATTATTTGTCATTAATAGATCAATAAACCACTTTGATCATTATTTTGCTTTAATCAAACGAGAAATGTGTACCTATGATAGATATCCCAAGGTTCTCATGTCTTTGTTGTGGATAAGTGGAATACTTAATGGAGCATAGCTGGAGATGAGCAGGTTCAGACTGGACATGAGGAGGAAGTTGTTCAGCATGAGAGCGGTGAGAGCCTGGAATGGGGTGGTTGAGGCCCCATCCCTGGAGGTGTTTAAGGCCAGGATGGATGAGGCTGTGTCCAGCCTGATCTAGGCTAGGGTGTCCCTGCCCATGGCAGGGAGGTTGGAACTAGATGATCCTTGTGGTGTCTTCCAGCCCTGACTAATTCTATGATCCTATGATTCTATTTATAATCTTACCTATAAAAATGCTTTTTGATTTCACAGGATGTAAATACAAATATTGTTTGCCCTTTCATACCTCACTTCTTTAAAATGTAGCTCTTGATATTTCTGAACACATTAGTTCCCCAGAACTATATTTGAACACTGTTAATAAAGAATGTGACTCATTATGGGCCTAATTGCTATGCCATGCCCTATGGTATCCTGTCTATAGCTTCCAACTAATCCAGGATGCATCTTTTATAGACAACATCATATTTCAAATAATGTTAAACATTTCCATTTGTACAACTACATCAAGCTCACTATCAGCACTTCAGATAGGACAATTTACACACAATGAGAAAGTTTCCTGTGAAATGAGAACTCTCAGCTGGATACAGATTCATGTAAAGAAATTACAGAGAAATTGAGTCGCAAATGTACCGTTGAAACACCAGGAAGAAAATCAGCATGACCAAACTGTTCTGCAGAACAGACTTCAAAGACCAATAAAATGGGATGTTTTGTGGTAAACACTGAATGATTTATAGGTGAAATTAATATTTTTCTCCCTGTAGTAATATATTTCATAGGCTAAGTTTTGAAAAGAACAACATTTTCTTTTTAATTTGAGAGAAAACTGTGATAGATTGAAAAAGAAATCAGAAATATCTACCAACCTCTTCAAAAGAAAGGTACTATACAGTCAGTATCTATATATTCAGATACATGAATATTCAGATAATCATGGAATCATAGGATGATAGATTGATTTGAAGTGGAAGGGATTTTAAAAATCATCTAGTCCTAAATCCCCTGCTGTGAGCAAGAAAGCTTTTGCTAGATTAGAACCTGCTCAAGAAGAGGCAGAGGTAGCTTTTTCACCTGGATTTTGTCTGCTGTGCAGGCGGATAGAAATCCTGGTCCTCACAACATTTACATTGTCAGAGAATCATTGAAATCAACCAGGTTGGAAAAGACCTCCAAGGTCATCTTCCAATGTGGTTGATTCTATGAAATTCTGTGAAATCACCCAGTCCAAACTAGCACCCAGTCCTAGCCAATCAACTAGATCATGGCACTAAGTGCCTCAGACAGGCTTTGCTTGAACACCTCCAGGGACGGTGACTCCACCACCTCCCTGGGCAGCCCATTCCAATGCCAATCACTCTCTCTGGCAACAACTTCTTCCTAACATCCAGCCTAGACATCCCCTGGCACAACTTGAGACTGTGTCCCCTTATTCTGTTGCTGGTTGCCTGGCAGAAGAGACCTACCCCACCTGGCTACAGCCTCACTTCAGGTAGTTGTAGGCAGCAATGAGATCATCCCTCAGCCTCCTCTTCTGCAGGCTAAACAACTCCAGCTCCCTCAGCCTCTCCTCACAGAGCTGTGCTCCAGGCCCTTCACCAGCTTCATTGCCCTTCTCTGGACATGTTCCAGTATCTCAACATCTCTCTTGAATTGAGGAGCCCAGAACTGGACACAGCACTCAAGGTGTGGCCTGACCAGTGTTGAGTAAAGGGGAAGAAAAACCTCCCTTGATCCTACTGGCCACACTGTTCCTGATCCAGGCCAGGATGCCATTGGCTCTCTTGGCCACCTGGGCATTGTCATTGAACTGTATTTCATTCCAGACTTATTTTAAAATGAAGTTCTTCAGTTACACTTCTCCCACTGTCATATGTTACATTTGCTTGAAGCGCACTTCAGATCAAGACAAACTATAAAGAAAAACACGTAAGTTTCTCTCCTGTAGCTCTACAGGAACTCCTGTCAATTGTTGAACTCATGTATGAGAATACTGTACTGAGAATCAAAGATAAACTTACTGTTTCATCACTAAAATGACCATTCATGTTTAGTAGCCTATGTGGAACACCAAATAATATAATTGGTTTAGTGTTTACCTGGGACCTGAGCAAGGCCTTTGACAGTGTCCCACACCACATCTGGGTCTCCAAGCTGGCAAAACATGGGTTTGATGGGTGGACCACTAGATGGATAATGAATTGTCTTGATGGCTGCACCCAAAGAGAGGCTGTCAATGGCTCCATGTCCAAGTGGAGGCCAGAGACAGGCAGAGTCCTTCAGGAATCAGTCCTGGGACCAGTCTTGTTCAACATCCCTGTTGGCGCCATGGACAGTGGCACTGAGTCCACCCTCAGCAAGTTTGCTGATAACACCAAGCTGTGTGGTGCAGCAGACAGGCTGGAGGGAAGGGATCCATCCAGAGGGACCTGAACAGGCTGGAGAAATGGGCAACCTCATGGGGTTCAACAAGACCAAGTACAAGGTCCTGCATCTGGGTGGAGGCAATGCCAAGCACAAATAGAGGCTGGGCAGTGACTGTCTGGAGAGCAGCCCCGAGGAGAGGGACTTGGGGGTGCTGCTGGATGAGAAGCTCAACATGAGCCAGCATTGTGCACTTGCATTTTGTAGGGCCAACCAGATGCTGGGCTGCATTAGGAGAATTGTGGCCAGCAGGTCAAGAGGTTGCTTCCAACCTGGTTGATTCTATGGTTCTATTTTCTTCCACTGATATATGACAGGAAAATAAAGTATTTCTTTGGTTTTATTTATTTTGCTGTCTTCATGAAAAGAAATGTCTGCAGTATTTTAAATTTTGAAGACAACATATTAATGCAAAAAAACCCAAAACCCAACCCTGATTTCTATTGATGAAATGACACTTAACGAAAGTAAACAAAAGTGAAACAAGCATCAATCTTCCTAATTTTGAGGTCAGATCTTCAGTAGCCAAACTGTGATACTAAAAAGAGGTAACTTGGTTTCAAATTTATTCTAATAATTGTATCATTGGAAATGTGAAATGGAAAGAAGAGGTAATATTTTTATTAGGCCAGATGGCAGGATCAGAGAACGAAGAAAGTTTCTGGACACAGTCTCGTCATATATATTTTTATATCACTGTGGTTACAGCACATTGCTGTTATTATGTTATTTCAAGAAGTAGACACAGCATGAATCATAGAATCACAGAATCAACCAGGTTGGAAGAGACCTCCAAGATCATTCAGTCCAACCAATCACCCAGCCCTGTCCAACCAACTAGACCATGGCACTAAGTGCCTCAGCTGGGCTTTGCTTGAACACTTCCAGGGACGGCAACTTAGAAATATGAAGAAGAAAGTCCTGAAAGCTCCAGAGACATTGACAGTATTAAAAAAATAAATAAATAAAAGGAAAATAATTAGTTCATAGACTCATAGAATCAACCAGGTTAGAAGACACCTCCAAGATTATCCAGTC